>APFE031401289.1:42578-70803 GCA_000404065.3 Pinus taeda
CTCAAATAATGTTCCAGAGAAATCAAAGATGAATTTTGGGAAACTGAGAGAGGTTTTTGTCCAAAACATTCCAAAGAAGAAAAACCTCCTTCATTTTTTTCACAGGTGTCATAGTTATAAAGAAATGTCAAAAATACCGGCGAGAACGAAGGTGCTCCAAGGACGGTTGGCCAAAGCACAAAAACAAAAGAAAACACCCCATCCACTCCAAATTTTGGCCAAAGCCTCTTTGACTGAGCATGGTACTTTATTGGGGACTCCCAGCCCAAATTTCAAGAAATTTGGAGAAAATTTTGTCATTTGTGAATTTTTTGTGCAATTTACAGGTTTTTCCCATGGAATGGTCTCACCCCGGGTGAGACCATTTTGGAGGACTGCTCGGAATTTTGAAAACTTGGCATTTTTGGAAAGGGCATGCAAAGAGAAAAATTACCAATACTTGGGAGAAGCCTGATTTTGAGATTTGAGCCTCCAAAAGCTCAAAATACATCAAAAAAAGGACTTTCTGCCCACTTTTTGAGTTGCAGAAAGTGACCTTGGGAGAAATGGTTTTTGAGGGGGCAAAACAACTCCAAATGCAGAAATTCCACTTGGGATGGAAAGTAGACAGACCAAGCTTTCCAATGAGCCATCTTGCACCTGATTTGGACCAGTGGAACCCACTCAGAAATTGCAGCAAAGGGGCGCGACCATTTGCACAGGGGGTGCGGCAGTGAGAGCCAGCTTTGCCAGAATTGACCTTTTTTGTCTAAAAACTCTGTTTTGACTATGGTTGACCATTTTTACTTGTAGATGATGGATGAATGTAATATTTTCATGGCAATTTGATAGATTTTATCTCTCTTTACCCTTCTAGAAGCTTCCTTGATGTAAAAAGTGAATAATTAATGCATGAATCAGTTAGCTAAGTAATAGAGGCAAGTTGTTGGACTGCCTATTATCTAGTGCTTAACTTAGAATTAGTTCAAACTGCTCCTAGGAAGCTGAGCTCGACCCCTAGAGGTGGGGAAAGGAGTTAGATGGTCTATATTATGCTCTCTCTTTCTCATTTTCATGGTTGGACTCTTGTGGGAGAAAGCTTTATTGTATATTGTACATCTATCTCTGCAATTTAAAGAAAGGAAGGCCAGGGTTTTGCAGACATCATTGTGGATTCTTGTGGATTGTTGTGTTGATGGTGTGTTCTCTACATGTTCTTGTAAGTCTGTTTATGTATTCCACATCTCTCTTTTGCTTCTATTTGGACAGATGAAGTGGTAAAGTTTGAATTCATGCTTTGACATGCTCAGCTTTTTAGTTTGTTCAAAATTTATGTTTTCTACTGTCTAGAGAGGATTCAAATGGTTGTTTTCCCTATTTAGCTCCTTCTCTATCATCCCTGGTCATCCATCTCAGATTAAGGCATCAGCGCTCACTCCTACCTTGCCCCAAAGATCTCCCTGCAAAAGACTGTGCTCAATCCCCGCACCCTGAATTGCACTCCCTCCAATTGCCACCAAAAACCCAAAAATCTTTAAATCAACTCCCCTTATCAATTTACTAGCCTAATATCTTTGATCCTAATTGGTCAGCTTATCATATTGAAAGATCTACCGAATCTGACCCGAGAGAGCCTTCTCATACCTCGTAGGGCTAGCTACGAGGTGAAATGGTTTGATGTAGCCTTGAGAGTTTGACTATCTCAGCCTAGGTGAATTCCAAGCGCTAACGGGGAGAATGATGTATGTATAGAGTCATGTTATCCTTTTACAGACCTTGCATGTGCTCAGGGGGAGCATGGACAGATTGGTACATCTCAGCATATGCAAAGGGGGAGCTCAATCATAGATTTCAGCAGATACTCAAGGGGAGTATGGACAGCAGATGGAGATCAAAGAAGAGAATATCTTGGCCCGCCCTTTGCCCTTGATGTCAAAGGGGTAGATTGACTTGGTGTAGTGGTTACCATCAAGTCCAAAGGGGGGGATTTTGGGCATTATGATTCAAGTGTTTTCCTTGATGGCAACTCACTCAAAGGTATGATACAAGTGATGGCAACTCACTCAGAGGACAGATCATAGTGCAGCAGGTAAAGAGAGAGATATACGCAGGTTGACCGTGATGAAAGTGCGTATATACGCGGGTTATATGAGCAAAAGGCGCGTATACATATACACGCAGGTTCACTGAAGGAAAGGCGCGTACATTTCGGAAACCATAGTTTTGGTCCATGGTATTTTGGTATTGGTCCATGGTATTTGGTCCATGGTATTTTGGTATTGGTCCATGGTATTTGGTTCGAAATGATGACCCCAGGTATTGGATCCAAGGTATTGGTTCTACATGGTTTTGGACCATGGTATTGAGAGAAGCCTAAACCTATATAAGGAGAAGATCATTAGGCCAAGGGGTGCAAAAGTGTGCAAGTGATGAATGTCTGAAGAAGTGTGAGATCCAGATGTTGGTTATGGGTTGGTGATGCCTTGCTTGATCTGAACCAAGGTTGCACTCATGAGGAGGATGGTGGAACAAGATCTCAAGGCTTGGAATGATTGTCTTTATATGGTTTAATTATGGATAGACTAGATCTATTGACGCATGTTTACTGTATGAATGTTATGATCTGGGTATGTTCTAATGTCTGAAATAGCTGCAAAGTTATGAGTTAGAATTTATAGATTTGTACGTGGGTTGTCTTTGGTAAAAGCACGTATACACGCAGTTTGGGTTCATCCAAGTAGCGTATACAGTATGAAGTATGATATTTGAGTTGCTATTGGATCTGGTTGTTGTTGCAGAGTTATGTAGTCTATTCTGTGTTCTAGTGACTGTGTTGTTGACAGGGTTTCAGTATTGGGTGATTCAGAGATTGATGATGCTGGTTTTATTGCAATGGTGATTGTTTTATGGATCTAGTCTGAAAATGTATGAAACGTGGTCCCTGGATGATCGTAGGCTGACACCTACGTACTGGTAAACATATTTGCCAGTACAAGAGCGAGGGGGTGGTAGCACCCTTCCAGGAGCAGCTGGAAAACGAGTGAAGGTTAGAGCCTTCAGTAGGCCAGCGCCTACATACTAGTAAATGGAACGGCTAGTACAAGAGCTAAGAAGGTTGTAGCCTTCTGCAGGTAGAAGCCTACATACTGGTAAAGGACTGCACTAGTACATTGTAAAAGAAGTTTCTTATTAAAGGAAGATAGAAACAAATTGCAGCAGGTGGTTTTCACCCACATTGGGTTTCCACCTTATATCATGGTGTTCATGTGTGCTCTTTATGTGTGATGATATGTTCTGTTTACTGTTCATATGGTTAATAATGTTCTGATGCATTCTAACTAAATCATAAAGGTTACTGGATGTACGCTAGTTGCTTTTAACACAGTCACGTATATACGAGGATATCCTTAACTGAAGTAGCGTATATGAATCTGAGTATGAAAATGAAAAAAGTATCTAATTTGATAATGTTGATTCACCCCCCCCTCTCAGTATTATTTCCAACATTCAGCTATTCTCAGGCTTGTCCTCACTCTGGAGGGGTGTCTACACTTCTGGAGTATATTTGTTCTGCTAGAGGTTCTTTTCCTTTTTGGGGCAGGTAAGGCTAATCCCCCATCTATAGCAAACACCAATTCTTCCCAACTAGTCTGTTGTTGAGCAAGGCTATAACTTACTATCAATCAAATTAGACAATTGTGGCTCACTACAGTATCTATATGGTGGGATTTTTTTATGCTCTGAGCAGCGTCATGCAGCAAAAATTTTCAATATGTAGGCAAATTTACGGCACATTTCTATTTTGGTACTGCTAGTAATTTGAGGTGGCGTGGTCTTACCACATTCTTTCTTTTGTCACATGTAATGTATCTATGCACTACTCTAGATAGTTCTATCCATGATTCCTCCAGAGATGAAGGCTGGACTCCTTTTCCTTTGACAATCAGGTTCTGTCCCTCATCCCAAAAGGTGGCCATGGCATCTTGAAGTCTCCATTTTTTATGTGTCCATATGGGTCTGACTGTTGGTAGTCCGGATACCTCATCAATTATTGCGTCTGTTACTGTTATTTGTCTTCCTCTTACTATAAAATGATCATCTTGCAAATTCTGTAAAAATTCAACAGCCACTATTTCATTAGTTTGCTGCAACTGTATAAAATATGCTACCTATCCGACCATTACTAGAATTTCTCAGGCTGCATCAGAAATAGTTAGTGTTTGTGGCTCACTGCGTACTGATTGTCCTCCCATATTGTTTGAATTCTGCACACTGTTAGCTTTACACAGCAATACACAGAGTCAATAATGGAATAACAAACTATGCTCATCGGATAATATATATATATATATATATATATATATATATATAATATAATATATATATATATATATATATATATATATTAACATAGATACGTTAAAACCTGCTATTATGGGATATGATGTAGCCCAGTACAACCAAATAAAACACTGACATGTATGTTGAGTATTTTGGATGTCACCCGCGCCCCCAGAAAAATGATAGGTTTCCCTTGACCAGTTGAATGGAGGAACGACGTACTGAAGGCAATCGTACAATGTAAAAAGGGAAATATGTACATATTCATGACAAGATCACAAAAGTATCTAGTTGCTGAAGTCGAGGCCTAAAAATGAAAAGCATGAATAGATATGGAGATGCTATGGAGTGATGCAAAAAAGGGAATAGCACAGCTGATGTAGGTAAGATGTTATGTGGTCATCATTCCACTTAAACCGTTCTGATTGACCTTTTAAATGATATTTCATGCATAAAAGGTTCAAAAAGGATTTGGATCATAATCGCGTTTGAAATAAGGATAAAGAAATAAGAAAAGGGTTTATAATTACTATTGATGTTGAAAAGTATGACTCCAATACCATCAGCAGAGCTTTGTTGCCCACAGGTGTTTATAACCTTGACAAAGTTTCTTTTTCACCCTTTGGAACCGTAATCCTCCATGTATGCCAAGGAAAGTGCCTTGTGATGTCAGAATGGAGGCCTTTTTGCTGGCTTGGTAACCAGATGGATCACAATGCCATTCACTGGGAAGGAGTGAAAGGTGGATAGGTCGACTTGTGATGAGACCTCTTGTTCCAAGGACTTTTATTTTTCTGATGTGTCCATTGGATCATATCCCTGGTGTCGTGGCCATAGTGGGAATGCCACTTCACTGCTTCCTTATGATCATGGTAAGCTGGCTCTTGATGAGACCCGCTATCCTCCATCTGACAAATCATAGAATTGTTAGTATATATCTATATATATATATATATATATATATTATATATATTATATATTCCTTTCTTTTTCTTTTCTTTTATATAGAACTTCCTATTTATATATAGAGGATGGCTCAACACTCCTTAAGAGTAGGGATGGTGGAAGAAGTATGAACATATCAATAGAAGAAAATATTCCCTTATTCTTATTCAATAATAATAATCAAAGAGAATTACGAGAATTAGGAAAAATTAGCATGATACAAGTAGTCAATAAATTTGAGTTCTAGTGAAGATAAGGACAACGAAGTGATATAGATAGTTGTGTCCTTTCCTTTTTCTTATCAATACAAAGCAATCTCATTAAAGATGATAATTTTCTTTGATTTTCTTATTTTAGTAAGCTATAATTTTTTGTGTCCTTGCATATATTTGTATCTTTGCCTTGAAAGGATCATGAAGAGTGAAACATTATTCACAAAAAACTCTCAAAAAGGTGGTGTTCTTTAAGAAGAACATCAAAAAATGCACTCAAAAAAGTGTTGTTCCTTAGATGGAACAGTTGTTGTTCCTTAAGAGGAACAAAAAAAAGGCAGTTGCACGCAAAACTATTGTTCCTTAAGAGGAATGGCAGAAAGATAAAAAATTGCACACGAAGTTGTTGTTCCTTAAGAGGAATAGCAGTTGTTCCTTAAGAGGAACAACAAGAAAAGCAAACGCAAGCTAAAGTGTCGATCCTTCAGTGGAACAGCATAAAAACGCTCAAAATCAAAATTGTTGTTCCTTAGAAGGAATGGCAAAAAGTAAAAAAAATAACAAAGTTGTTGTTCCTTTAAAAGGAACCGCAGTTGTTCCTTAAGAGGAACAGTGCAAATATAAGCAGGTGATATTGTTGTTCCTTAAATGGAATGGCTGTTGTTCCTTAAGAGGAAGAACAGTTGTTCCTTAAGAGGAACAACAAATATATGAGCACGCAAGGTTGTTGTTCCTTAAGAGGAACCACTGATGTTCCTTAAGAGGAACAACAACTATTCCTTAAGAGGAACAACAAAAATAGAAACTGCGAAAGTGATGTTCCTTAAGAGGAACAACTGTTGTTCCTTAAGAGGAACAAAAACTATTCCTTGAGATGAACAACAAAACTAGAAACACACTAAAGTGTCGTTCCTTAAGAGGAATGATTGTTTTTCCTTAAGAGGAACAGCAGTTGTTCCTTAAGAGGAACAACAAAAATAGAAACACGCTAAAGTGTTGTTCCTTAAGAGGAACGACTATTGTTCCTTAAGAGGAATGACTGTTGTTCCTTAAGAGGAACGATTGTTGTTCCTTAAGAGGAACAACAACTATTCCTTGAGAGGAACAACAAAAATTAAACACGTGAAAGTGTTGTTCCTTAATAGGAATGGTTGTTGTTCCTTGAGAGGAACAGCAGCTGTTCCTTAAGAGGAACAACAAAAATGAAACACGTGAAAGTGTTGTTCCTTAAGAGGAACGACTGTTTTTCCTTAAGAGGAATAGCAAAAATTAAACATACACAAAATTGTTGTCCCTTAAGAGGAATGGCAGTTGTTCTTTAAAAGTAACGGCAACTGTTCCTTAAGAGGAACAACAAAAATATATGGACATGCAAAGATGTTGTTCCTTAAGAGGAACAACAAAAATTTGAGCATGCAAGATTGTTGTTACTTAAGAGGAATGACTGTTGTTCCTTAAGAGGAATAGCAGTTGTTCCTTAAATGGAACAACACTAAAATTTGTACAAGCATGCAAGATTGTTGTTACTTAAGAGGAATGATTGTTATTACTTAAGAGGAACAACAATTGTTCCTTAAATGGAACAACACTAAAATCTGTACAAAAAAACAATTTATACAAGCAAATTTAAAGAGAAAAGTTTATATACAAAATTCAAATACAAAGGAATTGTTCAGTGAATTAATGCTGAGGAGGGGTTATCTTCCTCAACAAGAATTTGCATAGTAGATTATTCCCGTAATAGTTGGTAAAAGGATTCCCTGGTAAGCGGTTAGTGATAAAGTCGCACTCGATGACCATTTGCCTTGAAAGAATATCCCAATCCATCAATGGTTGTCAATGTAATGGCGCCATCGTCATGCACTTTCTGTATCTCATAAGGTCCTAACCATCTAGTCTAAAGTTTTCCGGGGAAATCCTCGAACTTAGAATTGTATAGGAGTGCCCAATCTCCTTCGTGGAATATTTTCTTGTTAATAAGGGTGTCATGCCATTTTTCTCTTTTTTGTTGGATTAATGCAGTGTGTTGAAGAGCTGAGAGCCTAATTTCATCTAACTCATTAATTTATTGTAATCTATTGATCTGGGCTTCGTTTAAATTCAAACCCACCTCTTGCGTTGTTCTTAATGTTTGAATTTTGAATTCGATTGGGAAGATGGGTTCTTTTCCAAATACTAATTGATATGGTGAATACCCCGTGGTGTTTCTCCATGTTGTTCGGTATGCCCATAAGGCTTCCGGTAATCTTGAAGCCCAGTCACATCTGTGTGATGCAATTGTTTTGGTAAGTATTGCCTCAATTACTTTATTAGTGCTTTCTACTTGGCCATTTGCCTATGGGTGGTATGGAATTGTAATTTTGTGCAAAATGTGGTAATTTTTTAATGTTGCAACAGTCTTATTATCTACAAATTGTGGTCCTCCATCTGTAGTTATATCTCTCAGGAGGCCATATCGCACAAATAATTAGAAAATAAAATGTATTACTGAATCCTCTGTAGCTCTTGGCAGTGCCTTTGCTTCAACCCATTTAGTAACATACTTTGTTGCAACCAGTATTTATGTTTTCTGATTTGATGATGGGTTAATAAGACCAATAAAATCGAGCACCCATCGCTCAAATGGCTTGATTACTAACTGCGGGTTCAGAGGCATCTCATCAGATTGTCCAGGGCTTCCCGCCCTTTGGCAGCTATCACAAGCTTGAACAAACTTTTTAGCATCTCTAAAAATAGTGGGCCAGTAATAGCTTGTTTGTAAAACTTTGTGACCAGTCCCGCGGTCTGCAAAATGTTCGCCACATGACCCATCGTGGCATGCTTTTAGAATGTCAAATACTTCATCTTCTTGGATGCATCTTCTGATGTGCATATATGCCCCTATATGAAATACGTAGCCCCCAATCCAAGAGAATCGGGTACTGCGCTGCACTATCTATTTTCTTTCATTAGGCGTTAGATGCTTGGGTAATTTTCCTATTGCTAAGTAATTTGCAACATCTGCATACCATGGCCTTCTGATAGTGATAGAAAATAAATGTTAATCCTAAAATTGATCTTTGACTACTGTTGTGTCCACTGGATTTGGCAATCGTGAGAGAAAATCAGCTACAGGATTCTCTTTTCCAGGTCGATCCTTAATTGTGATATCAAATTCCTGCAAGAGAATCAACCATCTTGTCACTCTTACATTTGTAACAGGTTTATTTGCTAAATATTTTATGGCAGAGTGATCTGTATATAAAACTACAAGATATCCAATTATAGAATGTCTAAATTTATTTGCAACATATATTACAACTAAAAATTCTTTTTTAGTCACAGTATAGTTTATTTCAGCAGGAGATAGATTTTTTCTAATATAATAAATTGCATATGGATTTTTATCTTCTTCCTGCCCAAGAACTACTCTGATTGATGTGTTTGAAGCATCAGATGAAATCTGGAATGACAAATCCCATTTTGGGCCCCTTAGCATTGGGGCTGTTGATACAAGCTTTTTTAGATCCTTAGAAGCACAGTCACACTTGTCTATCCGAATTAAGTCAATATTCCTTGTTAGTGCATATAAAGGTGCAGCAATCTGAGAAAAATGTTTTATAAATATGCTATAATAACCAGAAAATCCCAAAAATCTGTGTACCTCTGTTTGTGTGGTAGGAGTAGGTATTAACAAAATTATATGAATTTTAGCTCGATCTACCTATATTCTAGTTGTTGAAATATAATGACCTAAGATGAGTCCCTCTTTCATCATCATATGATACTTTTCATGGCTCAAACAGAGCTTGGTGGCAATGCATCTTTGCAACACTTTTTCTAATGTTTGTAATGTTGGCTCAAATTCATCCCTGTAAGGTGTGAAGTCATCTATATCTACTTTGAGCCCTTCATTTATTAAATCTGAAAAAATGTTGAGGATAGCCCTTTGAAATGTGGTAGGTGCATTGTATAGTCAAAAAGGTAAGACCCTATAAGCAAATTTTCCCCAAGGGTAGGTAAGTGTAGTTTTATCCTGATCTTCAGGGGAAATTTGAATCTGATTATATCCATTGAGGCCATCCAGGAAAGAAAAGAATTTCTTTCCTGCTAATGTGTCTAATACATGATCAATGAATGGAAGGGACAAGTAGTCTTTCTAGGTTGCTTTGTTCAATTCTCTGTAGTCTACGCATATCTGCCACTTTCCATTCTTCTTTGGCACCACTACTAATGGAGAGACCCACTTGCTATCAGGTATTGGGTAAATAAAGTTTACATCTAAAATTTTTTGCAATTCAGCTTTCACAATATCCTTAAGATGAGGGTTTAATCTCTGTTGGGGTTGGCGAACAGGTCTAGCATCCTTTTCTGTATAGATGTGGTGCGTACACAATTGGGGATCAATTTCTTTCATGTCTAGGTAATCCCATGCAAAGGATTCCTTATATTTTCTCAGTAGTTGGAAGCTTGTCTTCTTGTTCAGTAGTCAGGTTTTTGTTAATGTTAAAAGTTTTTCCCAGCTCGATCTCTATTGTTTTGCTATTATAAATAGAGGTGGTTGGTATCCATTGATCATGATTATATTTTAGGGGATCTTCTTCTACTTCATTATCAAATGTTGCCTCGATCATGTGACATTGTAGATGGGATCTGGTTTCTGATTGGTTAATGTAGGAGTTAATGACGTCGTCTTCTGTTTGATCTTTAAATTCAAGAGCATCTTCTATGGTTAGTGGTGATTTAATGTTTTCGGTTAGGTATGATACAGGTTGTTTTTTTGTTTTGATTATTGTTAAGCTTGGCTGGGCCGGAGGGTATAAGGCTAAATTCTTTACATTGCTCCCTCTTTCTATTGTCATGCTGCCTTGTCGATAGCTAATGTAAGCATCCGCAGTTGCTAGCCAGGGTCCACCTAAAATTAAAGGGTGTCCATCCAGTTGGTTTCTAGGATTGATGATCAGGAAGTCCACAGGGTATTCCCAAGAGTCTACAAACACCATTATATCATGTAACATGCCTTCCGGTCTGACTACCAATCGGTCAGCCAACTCTAATCAGGTTGTGGTTGGATCTAATGATGTAAAGCCAAGCTTTTGACAAGTGGTGGTTGTTAAAATATTGATTGCAGCTCCTAAATGAACTAAGGCATTTGGGAAGGAGCATCCATTGATTTGCACCGTGACTATGGGATTTCCTGTGTCCTCATATTTTAAAGTTGCTTCTCTTCCTGATAGTAAGTCAAATAAGGTGCAGACTACATGGACAATTGGATTGTTTGTTATTTTCCTCTTTGGCTTCTTAATACATACTTCTTTGATGGTTTTTGCATAAATTGGGATGTCTTGGATAACCTGGAGGAGTGGTATTTTAATACACAAATTTTTCAATTCTCCCAGAATATCAAAATCAAGGTATTCAATTGGGCGAGGAATGATTAGTTGTTCTAGGAATGGTGTAGAAGAGGTGGTTGCTTGTTCATAAGTTTGTTGTCTAACCAAATTCTCTTCTTGTGGTGTTTGTTCTATAGGTAACGAATTTTCAATTTGAACATTTCTATCCCCCTCTGATTCTACTATGCGCCCAGATCTTAATTGAAGGTCGTTGCAGTCCTTAACTCGGTTTCTGGTTCTAGTCCTTCAATTATTTGCACATATTGAACGATCTGTTGTTGGGGTTAGGGTTGGGTTGGGTTGGGAGTTGCGGTCTTAAGTTGGTCTGGAGTTTTATTGCAATGTATATGGTGTTGGCAGTGTGGATTGAGATAGGGGGATTGTTCCTACTGGCTGATTTGTGGGTCTTTGCCAGTTCGACTGCCAGTTCTGACTATGTGAGGTGGACGGTGACAATTGGGATGAATATGCATTATTTTTCCAAAATGATGGGCAATAAGGGAAATTAGGCCAATTGGTTTGATTTGTTTGATTTGGCCATGGGGCAAGGGGAATGAATATTGTGGCTAGCTAGGGAAAGGTGGTTGATTTTGCCACATTCCATTATATTGTTGAGTATTATACTGAGGAGACTGAAAAGAAGAGGATGGATCAACAGGCATACCTATTTGTCGCAACTGCCACTGGTGGCACTGATTTAGTAGATATACATGTTCTAGTTCTTCTTCTGCTTCCTTGTAGACTGCTTTCAATCCTTGGAGTGAGCGGCAGCTTTCTATGGAGTGATATTTTGTGCACATGGGATAGACTTGGACTGTATCCAACAGGCATTCTTTGTGGCTATGCTTCTTTCTACATCTAGGACAGAATATCACCAAACTTTGTTCTACTTCTGCTTGCTTTTGTTTGGCTTGCATAATGTCCAACTACATTGTCAGAGTCCCTAGAATGTCAGTTTTCAAATCTTCTAATAGATTGACAATTTCTGCACGAGTTATACTTCCACCAAATATTTTGTTATCCCTTGTGATCATATCTCGTTCTGCTGGTTTCAGTCTTGTGCTGCCTCTTGAACATATGATACACAAATTAATGATGTTAGAAAAATTTTCCTGATATATGTCACCTTTACCCATAATGTTTAGTGTTTCAACCCATTGTTCTTTCATCCCTTTAATTAATGTAGTTTTTAACACGTTATCAGGCAAGGGTAAAGATGGATAGGGAGATCTCTGGAGATTGTATTGAAAGCATTCTACATATTCCTCCAGTGTTTCACTAGGACCTGCTGTGATTTGAAATATCTCATCCTTCAATTCCCTGGATCTACAATAATCCTAATATTTCTTTAGAAAAGTAGTTTTCATCTAATCCCATCATTTATAGTACCCCCTCCTAATCCCATAAACCATCGTAAATATTCTCCTTTCAATGTGGAGGGAAATAATTTCAGTTTTTGGGGATCAGTGGTATAGTCATACCCCTGGTACAATACATCAAACTCAAATAGAAATGCATCAGGATCCTCTAATGTCAGCCCATGAAAGGTAGGAATATTCTGGAGAGGAATGGATTTCATAGGTGTGTTAACTGTTGTATCAACGATAGGATACTGCAGTGTGGAGGTCTGAGGTGTTTGCTAGTTCTAAACCATTTGATCAAACATGTGCCAATACCCTTCTGGGATTTCTAGGGAGTTATTCCTAGGATGAATAAGAGGGATAGTAATGGGCTTAATAGCACTCCCCTGGTTTGGGACAATAAGTGTTCCTTGCTAAACTATTACCTGGGGAGATCTCGGCTCCTCAGTTTCACCTGCTTCCTCTTGGATAAGCTTAATAGCACTTCCTTTATCTGGGCTGCTGAGTGTTTGAATTATTTGGCAAGGGGATCTTGGCTCTTCAGTTTCCCTTATTTCTCCTCCTCCTTCACGGAGATTACTAGAGTTCCCTTCTTGTAAAGAAATTGGGTGAGAATTCTCAATTTCTTGAAAGTCTTGCTCAGTTTCTTCTGTTTTTCTATGTACCTTAGCGAAGGCTATAGATGGTGATTCTGTGGCTTGAAGGGAGCCAGTAGGTTGTCTAGAAGCTACTTTTCTAGGGCCTATTGATGGCTGAGATTCGGCTTTCTTAATGATATTGTCTATGAAGGTTCATCGACCAAGGGTCACCAGTCCCTTAGCTTTGTTGGATTTGGGTAGAGGATTGGGATTATTTTTAGGTTTTTTATTATTAGTCATACACACAACTTCAAAATTTGTCTGCCACCCAAAAAAATAAAAAAATTAACAATTCTACTACAAAGTGGGCGGGGGAGCAAGGCTTTTACATGCTCCATACATAGGTTCTTACCTTCCATTTTTAATACCCAATTCTCTCCTAACAGGCACTCATCAAATGCACACTACTCTCTTAGAAATGGCTACACTCTTCCCTAGCAACGATGCCAAAATGTTGGTGTATAAAAGGTGTCTTTTTAACTCCTAAATATTTCCACATTAATTATCAACCTGGTCAAGCTTTGTTATTGCAAGAGTGTACACAGTATGTGGCAGCAATTTACTTACGAGTAATGTTTATAAATTGCAGTACAGTGTTTTTAGATACAAGAGTAAATAGATGCTTTAAATAAAACTCATTTGCAATTAAAGGAAACTCAATGCTCTGAAACTAAATCATTCACTTCAGAAAATTAATAGAAATTATCAGTCAAGGATATAGTAGCAATAACTCTTTCCTCTTTTAACTGATGTAAATGAAATCAAACATAAATAAGATCCTTAATCTGAGAACTCTAGCAGTAATAGCCAATGTCCTTTATAGTGTTTGACCTCACACACCACACTAAATAACCAATAATAATGTTGCTGATAGAAATGAGGTTATTATGCTCATTGTAATAATGTTGAAAGGAAAAACCAAATGATTACAGAAAGTAAATGAACATCAATGCTATTTAGTAGAAATGAACAGTGGAACTTATGAAACTGTAATGAATAGCAAAGTTAAGTTACTGGAATGAACAGCAAAGCTCTGTAATTAAAATGAACAACATAACAATATAGTTGCAGAAAATAGTAATCTTATTATGATGAGAATGGTCGACAAAAAAATTCACTTACAAAATATATAATGAATTAATTCATTAAATCTAGAAACAAGAAACAGTGAAGCAATACGATTCCAATAAACAAAGATCAAACCAAACCATCACACAATAGAGATCGTAAAGGAATGGTACAGAACAGCGAGTGAATCCACCAGGGTCGGGCCCTTAGCCACTATAGAAGCACCACCAGACTACTTCAGTATAGAAGAAAGAACAGCAAGCGGATTATGTATTAATCATATGTAAAAAATGGTTATAGCCAGTCATACTCTGTTTTAACAACGAGAGTCGATGATCAAAGTAAAAACACAACAATAATGATGAATAATGATGAATCTCTCTTCTTTAAAATCGCTATCCCTTTTATAATGGCCAAGCGGATAAAACATGAATAGCAGATAGACTAGTAACAACAATCCCTTAGGATCAAGAGATCTTGAGGGATCTGCTTAATCCTCCAACTTTAGTTAAATATTTGTCTTTTTCACTAATGTTGTGATATTCTCTGTCCTTATCCTTAACTTCACGCTCCAATCTTGACCTGTTGTCTAGATACGGCTTCCTAGTGAAGGAACAACAGTTACTCCATTTTGTCTTTTCCCCCGGAATGGTAATTTTCCATTTCTTCTCTTTCCTGCATGAGAAAAGACAACAATTAACTAAATTGCAATAATCAATAACTCCCTTGATTTTTCTATAATTCTTTGATATATTAACATCTTAGAATATAAAGGAGATATGATTTAAGGAAAAAGATAATGAAATAAATGTCAAATTCATACCTTTTCCATAGCTCAACACAAACTATCATGTACAAGCTCCTAATGAGGAAGAAAGAATTGAATTGTTCCATGTGAGGGTAGTCTCAAAACATACAAAAATTGACACACTATTTGACAGTGGGTCACAAGCAAATCTCATATCAGTAGACTTTGTCAAACAACTTAAACTTGAGACCATTCCACATCCAAAGCCTTATCCAGTTGGGTGGATATGCAAGGATGCAAACTTAAAAGTCTCAAGAAAGTGCATATTGCACTTTGTAATTACTGCACACCTTATTGACACAGTTGAACTTGATGTAGTACTGCTTGATATATCAGGAATTGTTTTGGGAAGTCCTTACTTATTTGACAGGAAAGCAATCTTCCATCGCCATGAAAATAAATATCATATTTTCAAATATGGCAAGGAGTACATTGTCAGGGCACATCGCAAGAAGGCAAATATAGTGATAGTAAATGTGGGACAGGTAAAAAGGCTAGTTAATTCAAGTAAGAGTTTTTTACTTCTTATGATCAAGCCTAAGGTTGATTTGAATCATGAGTCATTTGAAAATTGTGATTCCAAGCTTAAATCAGATTTATATGATGTAGTTGATGCACATAATGAGATGTTTTAGGAACCAGCAGGTTTGCCTCCTAAAAGGGAGATTCAACATGAAATCCATTTACATCCAGATTGCCCTTTTTCTAACATAGGCATGTACCGCATGTCTATCATGGAGAATATTGAAATAAAGAAGCAAATTAAAGACTTGTTGGACAAAGGTTTCACAAGACTAAGAACTTCTCCATGTGGGTAACCGATAGTGTTGACTCCAAAGAAAGATGGAAATTGGCTCATGCGTGTGGACTTCAGGGCATTGAACAAAATAATGGTAAAGAATCGTTACCCACTTCCAAGGATAGATGATTTGTTAGATCAGCTGAAAGATGCTAAATATTTCACTAAGTTAAACTTACATAGTGGTTATCATCAAGTTAGAATTGAAGAAAGTGACATTTGGAAGACAACTTTTAAAACCAAACAAGGACTCTTTGAGTGGCTTGTTATGTCGTTTTGTTTATGCAATGCACCTGCAACTTTCATGCGGGTAATGGATGATGTCTTACGTCCTTTTCTTAATGACTTCATTATTGTCTACTTAGATGACATCTTAATTTTCAACAAGACTAGAGAAGAGCATGTCATGCATGTTAAGAAAGTACTTGATATTTTGAATAAAAATCAGTTATTTCTTAAAATGTCAAAGTTTGAATTTGAAAAGACTTCTTTGGTTTATTTGGGACACATGGTAGGAGGAGGTGCTTTGAGAATTGATCCTTCTAAGGCAGAAGCTATTGTGAATTGGCCTACTCCCAAATCCATTACAGAGGTAAGAATTTTTTTGGGTGCAGCTCAGTATTGGAGGAAGTTTATTTCTAAATTCTCTGCCATAGCAGCTCCTATGCATGCAGTGAGAAGTGCGAAGCGTACTTTCCAATGGGGAGGCAAGCAACAAAAATCTTTCGAGTATTTGAAAGAAAAGATAAGTTCAGTTCTAGTTCTTGCATTACCAGACTTGAGACAACCATTTGAGATTTAGATCGATGCTAGTGGTTACGCCATGGGTGCAGTTCTCTTACAACATGGTAAGCCTATTGCATTTCATTCTAATACATTTAACGGTGTTGTTGTGAATTATCCTACATATGATAAGGAGTTGTATGTGTTGGTACAAAGTGTCAAAAAGTGGAAACACTATTTGATGGGCAAAGAAACAGTTGTTCATACCGACCATCAGCCTTTACAATACTTGCAGTCGCAAAGTAAATTGCAGCAGTCACGACATTTCAGATGGATGGGCTTCCTACAACATTTTGACTTAGTAATAAGGTACAAGAAAGGTATTTTCAATAAAGTTGCTGATATGCTTTTAAGGCCTATTATTAGTGCTACTACTTTACTTAAGAATGATTCTATTATACATGAGGACTACATAGAACAGTGTGCATCAAATGTTGATTTTAAGGATGTGTATGCTAGCTTGAGTGAAGGAAATGATGTTGAGGAGAATGATTATCATTTGCATAATAATTTTCTCTTTCATATGGGCAAGTTATGTATACCACAGCCACAGGGAGAGAGACTAAGTATCATGAGAGAAGCTCATTCTTCTCTTATTACTGGACATTTCGGGGTAAGTAAAATGGTGGCACATTTACAGAGGTATTGTTATTTGCCTCGCATGGTAGATAGTGTTTCACGTTTCATTAGAGGTTTTTCATTATGTGCTACAAGCAAGCCTAGCAATAGGAAGCTTGGATTATATACGCCATTTCCGGTACCTTCTAGACCATGGGAAAGTGTTTCTATGGATTTTGTAGGAGGTCTACCATTATCTAGAAAGAAGCATGATTATCTTTATCTAGTAGTTGATAGATTCAACAAGATGTGTGTTCTTATGCCATGTAGGAAAACTATAACTGCTGAACAAACTATTGATTATATTTTCAACATGTATGGGTTCATTATGGCTTGCCTACTTCTATTGTTAGTGACAGGGATTCTAGATTTGTTGGGAATTTTTGGTCCAATCTATGGAAGATGATGGACACCAAGTTGAAGAAGAGTACTGCTTTCCATCTACAAACAAATGGCCAAATAGAGGTAGTGAATAGAACCATTGTACATATTTTGAGAGGTTATTGCAGCAAGCATCCCAAGCTTTGGGATGAGCACTTGCATTACATTCAGCATGCTTACAACCAGGCCAAGCACTCTTTTACAAATACTTCACCTTTTGAAGCTTGTTTTGGGTATTTGCCTAAGTCACCTTTAGATTTCATTCTTGAGAAGGATGTTGCCATTGATGGGCATAGTGACATTGACAAAGCTTGCATTTTCATTGAAATAATTCTGCTCATACATCAGCAAGTTCAAGAACAACTTGAAAAAAGTCAAGGTGAGTACAAGGAGAGACATGATAAACATAGAGTTGAGCATAAGTTTCAAGAAGGAGATGAGGTATGGCTGCATATTAGTAAGGAAAGAATGCAAGGAGAAGGTAAAAAACTGAATCCTATTCATTATGGTCCATTCAAGATCCTTAAACAAGTTGGAAATAGTGCTTTTCAACTAGATTTGCCTTCATATATGCAAATGTATTCCATTGTGAATGTGAAGAATTTATGTTTGTATGAACCTCCTTTAATTGTTAATCATGAAAGTGACATTAAGTTGCCATCCATAGATGATTTCTCGCCAAAATTTTTGGATGAGTTGAAAGAGGATGCTATTCTTGACAGAAGGACACGCACTTCGAGGAGGGGAAATGTTGATTATGTTCAGGTTGGTCTTAAAGGTAGCAAACCGAGTAAGGCAAACTGGATGGAGGCCGTGGAAAAGGTGAGGGAGTTGTACCCTCACCTTCTTAATAGGTAATTGAAGGATTTTCGGGTCTAAAAGCTTCCCATTTGGGAGGTGTGATCAGGTGATCATGTCTTAAGTGGAAAAAATGCTCAAATTTTGAATTGCTTAGAATTGGTTGAAACTAGAATGAAACGATAGGCCTCATCGTTATGATCCTATAGCCATGAATGACACTCAAATCCGACACTATATGTGAAAGTTATTCAAGTTTGAAGTTTACAATTTCCTTAAAAAAAATCAGTTTGACCAGGATTGACTTTTAACTTTGGAAAATATTAAAAAAAGAATATTCTAGGAATATTCCATAAAATATTCCTGGCTGGCCAATCATGTTTTGACACTTGGCATTCTGAGGTTGGATATGAGAATGATTGTGTATAGGGAAGACCAATCAATGGGCACCACATGGCCTACCAGGAAGCCGCCACATGGTCCCTGGGTGGAGAAGCGGAGGTTACATAAAATTTTATTGCAGTCTGCAGGATTCGACCCCGGGTCTCCATGCTGCTAGCCGGGTGGCCTAACCAAGCAGGCTATGAGTGGTTCTTAACCACTATAGCTCAAAAATTATATTTAATGTTTGGTTTCCTAACCAATCATGGTTCCGCCGGCGGGGTTTTAGCTGGTCCATGTGACCACTACCCTAAACATTAAATGTAACCTCTAATGGTTCCAACAAATTCGGTGAAACGCGCCATTCTGGGCGGAGTTTTCCAAAGTTAGCGGGGTTAACTACAGTTACTCCAAGTTTAGTGGAGTTTTCTTAGGCCAACTTGAACAAAACTTTAGTTGGTCATAACTTTCACTGGGGAGAACCTTTTTGAGTGAATTTTTTTTATTTTGAGTATTATGAGCATTCCAGAGCCAATGGTACAGGTTGCAGAGCCAACAGAGCTAATATTCAGGTATGTTTTCCACAGAGAAGCTTGGGGAGCCATCAGGGCCTAGGGAGTGTTAAAGTTGTATTGGGCTATGGTTAACCATTGGAGGTGAAACAAAAGCCATTATTTACTGTTCTCTATGTTCTGAACTCATTTCCACAACTTATTTTGCATGTTTAGGCTTTCTTATCACTGTATAACCACTTTGAGCATCTAACAAGAGCAAGGACATGTCCATTTGGGGGCCTTGGACCTGACAGATGTAGCCAAGGAGGGGTGAACTGCCTCATCAGCTGTTTTGTTATATTATGTGATTTTATCTTGCTGTGCTTTTTAGATTTAATATGCTAAACAGTAAAATGAGAAAATACTCCTTCACACATAAGACTCAGAAATTTACCAAAAACACTTTGTTTCAATTGCAAGACATGAGTAACAGTTTGCACATATAATTTAATGGAAATGAATACCTTGAACAACAAATACAAGTAGTTTCATTTTCAGATCAATCGAATAGACTGTTAAAGGGGTATCAGCCTTCCCCAAGTTGGCTGTTGCAGAAGTAACAGTTCTTCATGGGTCGGTTTTTACAGATGTAAGAACTTTCTCTATATAAGTTGTTGTAGGCATAGTAACCACCTAAGATCCCCGACATCTCTTATGGATGGTTCACATTCCTTATCTATAATGATAGGGGAGTGACTTGGTTTAATTACCTTGCCCGATCACAATTGTATTTCATTAAGTCCCACGGGGGTAATAAGGTAGGTCTGGAAGGTATTCGGAGCCTCTATGCACTGAGTTGCTTTATTGTTTGGGTTTGCGTTATGTTGCACAAGTAGTTGGGGTCGCACAGCTGGTGGAGGAGTAGGAGTTTGGAAAGGAGGTAATTGCAGCTATTGTTGCATGGGTAATCTAGGTAAATTTGAGTTCTAGGCATTCCCTCTCCAATTCCAATTCCAAGTGTTAGATACCTATACCAATAGGTTTCATATTTCATGATTTGATATCAAAGGTCCAAATATGCTCAGCTTTGACAAATGCAAAGATCTCATATTTCCCTAAGAAGGCAATGTCTGTATCAGTTTTGGTAAGAACTCAATTTTGATGGGTGGTCCAACAGTCTAATCTGGATCATGCCATGTTTTCAATTTCCATGTTGTAGAATAGAGTGATATCTGTCCAAACTGTTTAATCTTGGCAGATCAGTAGCTAGGTAGAGAAACTTAAGGTTCCCAACTGCTAAATCTGGGACCTTGGAAGAAATAAGGGTTGCATTAGATAGTGAATGGAAGCAAAAAAGCCAATGAAAAGAAAAGGCATTCAAAGGGTTTGCAAGTCCAAGTGCACCCTCCAAGAAGGAACAAAAAATGCTAGGAGAATTAGTGGGGTAGGTAGATGGGGTTGCAGAAATGGTGTCTCTTTCAAAATCAAAGTTGCTGAAACATCTACAAGAAAGGCAACACACTGGTGCATGACTAATTCCCTTGTTTTCATATGTATATCACTCCTTACTAACACCCCATCACCCTCTGGTTTATGCAGCAAACTCAAAGATTGTCATGATACTAATGGCCTTCAAAAGCCACATTTTTTGTGTAAAAACTTTTCATTTTCATCTACTCCTGATTATAAGTTATTTTCAAAGAAAACTTTGTTGAATCAGCCCTCACTCATGTGTTTCCTCCATATTAACAGCTAATTCTAATATCTAGCTCCCTATACCCCTCTATCCCTATTATTATAAACACCACGGTGTATAAACCCCTCAATGCATAAATATTCCCTCCCTGGCACTATAGCCATAGTATTCTCCCCCTGGGACTTGAATTGACACCTGGTCAAGGTCAAGAACCCATGACTCACCTTTTGCTCCACCTCAGACCATTTTCCCTATCCAAAGTGCCATTTTGCCTTGAAAAACCTTGGAAAACCTTGAAAAAACATTGAATAACCCATAAAATTACTCCAAGGAGCGGAAAACCTTATAAAAACACCCCTCCCCGCTTTATCCTAAGGTCGGGGGTCATTCACCTTTTCATATTGCATAAATCCTGTGTAAAACCCCTTTTTCCAATGTTTCCGCCTTCGGAAATATTTATGTCCAAAACCATATGATTAAACCCGAAATAACATATTTTCTAAGGTTGGCCGATTAAACACGTTTTGCAAAAGAAATTATTTGTTTATGGCCCGCCCAGGAGCAGTACAGGTCATGCAGGTTTCTTTCCCGAGGACCGTCAGATCGCGCCAGCTCCAGATCTACGGCGGATGTTGACTTCGGACAATCCCGACGTCCGCACGTTAACCAAAGTCGCTGTTATCATTCGCGCAAGTTGGGCGCCCGACGACCGTCCGATCGCCCGCCTCCAGATCTACGGCCATTATCAATATCGGAAGGCCCTACGTGTCTGACAGATACCTTCCGATATCTGTCAGACGCTTACGTCAGGCCAGCATCAGCACAGGGGCACGCGTCATCGTTTGATTGCATCGGAGCGGCGCCTGACAGTCCGTTCAATGTACAGGGCCGCTTCCGATATTGCGACACCTGTCCCGCCCACGTCTGCGCCCCGATGCCGTGCACGTCACCGCCAGTTCGTCCCGCCTTGCTCCCATTCGTCCACCTGGCCGCCACATCACCGCCCCCGTGGACCTACCGCTGACCGCCACGTCACCCGATGACGTCATGATGACGTCACCCAACCCGGGCCCCCATGATGACGTCATGTTGACGTCATCCATAAAGCGCGCCAAAAAGGCCAAAAAGCCATATTTTCGCCAATTTTCACCATTTTTCATAATTTTTCAAAATTTCCTGTTAAGCCCTCTGCATGCAAATTTACGACGCCGAGCAACCAGCCAACCTGCAACCACTCTCGACGTACCCGGCGCGCTAACCCAACTGCATTCTTCAGTCCAGACCTCTGTTTACCAGGTATTTCGGCCTCGTTCCTTTGTCAACTGGTTTTTCTTGAATTTCCTGTAAAACCCGCCATGAAAGCCTGTAAGACGTGAAATTCACCGATAAACCAATTGTATTTTTCCCAATTCAATCAATTAAAACCAGAATACAGTGTCGGAGACCTCCAATTCCCTGCAAAAACCTGTTAAGTAACCTACCCTGTTCGCGCAACCGTGGACTCCTGTGTACTCCCACAACGGACAAAGAAGGTCTCCCTGCTGCTAAAAACCTTTCCTAAGGGGCCAGCATTGCCATCCTGATTGTAAATCAGCCCTGTTAACCTTGGTTCCCGTCAACCTTATAAAATCCAAGCGGCATTTCATTGACTATCTATAAAAAGCATGGAAACCCCTGAAATCCTCAATGTCACTCCTCTGAATGCTCCTCAGAGGGAGCTAGACTGGCAGGACTTAGCAGACCTGGATTATCAGATATCAGAACATTCCCGAGAAAGGTGCACCCCTCATCTTCAACTGCTAAATGAGTTCAGGGCCAAACACAGAGATGGAACAGACATCTTGGGCATCTGGGAGTCTGCCTTGCCAACTTTTAAGATGCCTATAGTCAGGCAATTCCCTGATCTCATTTATCTTTGTGCCAGTCAATATGAGCCATCACAGAGAGCTGTAGTCAATCCCAAGGGTGAAGTTGTATTCTATACCACCCCTCAGGCCATCAGGGACATGGTGCAGTTCAAAAATGACAAGACAATGGTTCCCTTATCCCTGCTGGACTTGATCAACCAAGGGACTAAAACGCTTACAGAGGCAGAGATCCTGAGGTTTAATCAGCTATTTCTGAGCAAATCAGACACAGTACTGCATCCTCCAATCTTTGATGGATACCTAAATCAACTTGGACTAGACCTAGCCCATATGGTGAGCTCAGTACTGGGATACAGCTCAATGGAGTATATAGAAGAAACTGTGCTAGTCATGATGTTAAGGTTTGTCCCTGGGAGGCCCCCTATCTGCTACAACTATGCCAAATACATTTCTGACAAGATTCATGAGCAGTTCCTGCACTTACCTAGAGAGAGGGTGTTCAAATACACCTCGTACATTTATCATCTTATCCTGTATCACCAATATGAACAATTCTCTTTTGAAATCAAGAGAAATGATGCAGCAGGAAACCCAAGATCGGTTGTATACTGGAGCTCCATCTTTCATAGAGGCTCACCCTACACATATTGTGAGTTCATAGATCACTTCATCCATCCAGCCATGACCCTACTTATGACAGAACCTCCTCCACGACTCACTGATGAAATGAAGAGGATACTGCAACTATCCTCTGCTTACAGCATAGGGGACTGGTATTTTTACCAGCATCACACAGTGATCAGAATGTATGGTTGTGAGCTAAGACCATTCAGGCTACCTAGGTTTGTGCCTATGAGGCTCTTTGCCCTGGAATATTTCAGGCAGTTTGCCTATGTTGATTTGGTCCATTTTTCAGGAAGGGGCAAGAAGGCCCAACTCAAAGTTAAAAACCAACTCGGGCACATTGTGTTAAATAAAAGAGAAGGATGGAAGGAGGCAGAGAGAATGTTGGAAAACCTGGGCCTAACATATAGCTTCCCATGGAAACCATATGACCCCAATGGTTTCATATCCAAGAGGAGAATAAAATACAAACTAGCCGGTTATGAGCATCATAACATGATCCTCATAACGAGACATGCGAATCAGCCAAAATGGCAGAAAAACACTTTGATAGAGCCCCTGACCCAAGAAGAACTAAATGACAGAGCTAAGAGACATTTGTTGAAAATGGCTGACTTGGAGTGTCCTTCACAGGTGCCTACCTTGCCCAGTCCTCAGACAACAGTGCCAGCATCCTCAACTGCAGCACAAGGAGGGGCAGCACAAACTCCAAAGCAGGGGCAGGACAAAGGAAAGGGCAAGATGGTGGAAGAAACAGAGGATCAACAGGGACAACAGCAAGTAGGCCAACAGGGCCAGCAAGAGCAACAGCAACAAAATCAACAAGAAACTGATCAACAGGATCAGGAACAGTAGAAAGGAGAAGGCCAGGCACCCATTCAAGAGAAAACAACCAGCATGGCACCTCCTAAACAAGATTCCAGGGTCGACCCTTCAATCCTCCAAACCCCTCTAAGAGAGGATATCAGCAGAAAAAGGGATAGGGAGACTCCTCTCACAGAAGGCCCAGAGAAAAGGCAAAGGCTAAATGCATTTGGAGAAGAGGAAATACAAAGTTTTGAGGCCTCTGCCAGCTCAATGCACCAAGAGCAGGACAGGACAGTCCTTGGGGAGGTCAGCTCCTCAGGGCAAGATAAAAGCAGAGCTGCAGGCATCAAAGACTTTTTTAGGGATGCTAAGAGGAGGAGCGAGCCACTTAAAATCAAGCTATACAATTATCTATTAAACATGGCTCCATCAAACCAACAGAGGCTTATGTCTGCCTATGATGTGCAAGAAGCCAAATTGACTTTGAGTCATTTTACTCCCACAGAGCAGCGGCCTCAGTCAACTGCAGACTACATTAGGACAAACCTAGAGGTCCTTGCAAGAGACATCCACCCTATGGACCAGATTGAGCTTCATAAACAAACGGGTGAGATGGTCTATGCCACCCTGGCAGACAAGACCTTGGTGAATTATAGGCTGCAGAACAGCTTAAACAACACAGCATCACAGCTTGAGCTGGAGAGGGCATCCTCTCAAGCCAAGGACAATAGAATCAAGGCCCTAGAAGACATTATCATAGAATTCGGGCATGATCCCAATGATGTTAAGGCCATTCAGGAGGTCCTTAAACTAAGGGATGCGGATGTGGCTGCAATCAAAAAGAGGATGAAAATCCCACCAACCATAAATCCGCAGACTGATGAAGTAGCACAACAAAGAAGAGACAAAGATATCATTACTCTGCTGATGAGCTTGTACAAGGAGCTGGTGGAGACCCAACAAAAGCTGCTGGATACAGAGAATACCCTAGAAGCAGCTATACAAAGGGGAGAACAAGGGCAGTCTTCTAAGGCACCCACAGAGATAATAAACCTTGAGGAGACACCAAAAGAGGACATCCCTCCAAATCAGGCAGCAGAAATAGCTCCAGCCACAACAACTCCAGCTACAACAGAAATATCTGGAACAGAGCCAGCCACTGCAGCACCACCAAAAGAACAGGCCGAAAGCCTGGATATGCAGAAATTAAGGCAGGAAATTCAAGTGCTGGAAGCTCAAATGACAGAGCTAAACAAGGCCAAGGAAATCTTAGCAAAAATAGAGGAAAAATATGACAAATCTAAGCAAAACGTGGCTGAAAGGGAGAGGGAAGTAAAATCCCTGAGAAAGACTATTGCAGAGCTGGAAAAGTAGCTCAGTTTTGACAAAGTAACAGCAGAGATCAAGCAGGTGATATGGACTGCCATTGGACAAGCAATCACTAACCAGTGGGAGTACATTGTTGCTATATATGAGCAGATAGGGCTCATTGGCAAGGCAAAGAAAGAACTATACAGGGCAAGAAACGACCTAGGCAATATGGCAGACCTTGCCCCAAAGATGATAGAAGTCTTGAATTATAGGAATAGTTCTCAGCTGATCCAAATGGGAATAGCTAACAGAACTGAAACTATTTCCATAATTAAGAGGACCACAACGATGAGGAGCCTAATTCAAACACTGGACAGAAGGGTACATGATATGCAAGCAGACATAACCAAGTTCCAGAATAGGTTCACAGCCCTGCAGGACAAAGGGCTCCCCATTTTGGAAGAATCAGGAAAGCTTCTCTCTTATGAGAAGTACATTAAAAGGCTAAGCACTTTTTCAGCCATGCAGATTGTTGAGGCTTCTGGGTCATCTACAGCAGGCCCATTAACAGGACAAGCCCTTTTTAATAAATTAGATAATTTGTTTTTTATTAAAAATGAGGTAGCACATTTATTTGATAAACCTCCAGATTTTTACAAGTATACAGAAGCTGATGAGACCGTAGGGTCAATTTTGAAACACCAGCTTCCTCATCCAGATAATTGGCAAGACTTGGTAAAGCTACTTTTGAACCAAGGCTGAGGAAGAAAGAACCTTTTTGCAGCAATACAGTCCAGATTGCACCGACAGGTGGACAAAGCCACGACAGCAAGCATAAAGACACTGAGCCAACTCAGTACAGGTACTCGGCATCAGCAGCAACATCAACAGGTACAGGTGGCAGAGTCAAGAAAGATACAGAAAATCAGAAGTAACAAAGCACTTAAACGCTTCATTTATGAAAAGCAGCGCAGTTAAAGTCCGCATGTACTCAAAGGACAAAAGGCTATCCTGACAGCAGCTAAAGGCTTTTACTATCATTTATACTTGTAATAACTTCTTGCCTACTTTCTCTGTACAAGTGTAAGAGATATTTTCCTCTCAGATGGCTCCATTCCTGAGAGATTTTTTTGTATGTAACTCTATATATTAACCCTCGCATTTGTGGAGAGGGGTTGGACTCGGGATGTAAAAATTCTTCTGATATATTCTCTGTAAACTCTGATATTGAGAAATCTTCAAGACAGTTTAATACAAAGGCAGTGGGATTTCTTCAATGATGTTTCTCTACTGATATCTTGATGGTGTGTGGCTCAAAGTGGCAAGATTCCTGTGCATTACGTGGTTTCAAATAAGTTTTCTTCATGACTCTTTATCTCACCTGTGTTTCCTGTTATTCCATATGTCTTTCATGTCTTTTATACACTTGTTAAGCTAGATAGTAAGGAAAAAGGGTAGCCTCAGGACTTAGTCATTGACTACCCTGAGCTCAATCCGAGCTGTCTTATATGTTTTCTTCTGTTAATATGTTTAAAGTGTAATTCTCGGCTGCTACCTTTAAACCATATCACCTCTGTGTATTGTTGTTTTAAGAATTCAAGTGATTGCTCTTAGACAACAAACCATCTTTCATAAATATACAGCTTAAGTAACGAAATCTCAATTGCTCATTGCTAGTTGTATTCACCTCACTCTCAATATTCACAATTTGTTTCATGAAATGCACACAGGCCCTGTAACTTTGCCTCCTCACCGAAATCAAGATTTCAAGATAAAACAGTCCTAGACCCCATTGCCCAATGGATTAATCTTCCCTGCTGATATACTCCATGGGAATCAGAAGCATCCTCCCAACCAAACACACAAAAACAAACAAAAACTCATCTCATAACTAGCCTAAAACCCTCACTGAAAGCAGTGACAAACCTGATAGAGAGAGTCTGACTGCAGCTGGGCTAGAAGCTGCAGCCCAAAGATTGGTTAGTGGTTACCCCGGCCGTATTCTCTTGGGAGTCAAAGAGAACAACCTGGGTGTTAACATAAATGGCGACTCCACTGGGGACTTCAGGATCTAAAGCCTAAAAATCTGTCAAGAAATCACATTCACAGTCTGAAAATCAGTTAAGACACCTCTAAGCTGCTCCTATACAAATACTTGTAGCCTTAAGGAAGAGCTGAACCAGAACTCTTTCACACCATACAGATACAGAGAGTTTTAGATTTCCTGACCGGTCCTTGTTAAACAAAACTTTCATAAAAATTTTATAGGACTAGCTTAGAAACTGGCTCCCAAGAAGAACCTCCGGTACACAAGGAATAACCCTGATCCTAACCCTCCCATTGTCTTCGAAAATCCCAATACTATCCCTAAGTCTGTTAGGAACCAGCAACTACAAGATCATCTTGCTAACATCAGTCAACAGACAGAGCTTCCTAACTCAATCCCCACTCCAGTTAAGGTCCTGTTCCGTTCCACCCCTAATTCCCCTAGTTCACCATCAACATCCCAAAGTCCCCCACTGATCCCTTCTTCTCCCACACGAGTTCTCTTCCCCCACACTGTTACACCTTCTATACCTATTACCCCTGTGATACCTGTTGTTCCTACCATCCCAGTTATCCAAGTTAACCCCCAGAATCCAGCAAACATGGCCAGATATGCACCTCTGCAACTACCTGCCAATCCAGTGGCCCTACCTCAAGATTATCAGGCCAAAATAGCATACTTTGACTCCACTGGCCCTTATTCTGCCATCCAGCATGCTAAGAGAAAGCAAGATCACTTTGAAAATTATGAAATAGATGATGAAACAATAAGGATGAGAATATTTGTTCAAAGCCTAACAGGGGATGTAAGAACATGGTTTAGGTCTCTGCCTGCAAACAGCATTACTACCCCTGATGAGCTCTACCAATCCTTTACAAACAGATGGGAGAAAAA
>APFE031401290.1:0-27820 GCA_000404065.3 Pinus taeda
TAAGTTTGTTTTGATGAAAGCTTGTTTAAACCTAAAGAGTTTTACCGAATGCTTCAAATTGGAGAATAATTATAAAATAAAAAATTTTGGTTTTCTATTACACAATTTTACTAAAATGTTTTGATATCCTAAAATCTAAACTCTAAATTTTAGTTACACTTTAGGAAATAATGATTGAGGTTGATTTTTATAGTTAAATATGGGAGGCTCTACCATAAAGTGCATGAAACTAGCAAATAATAGATAGATTAAACAGACAAGGAAAGGGAATGCTCCCTCTTAGAGGAGGAGACAATTAATGTTCCGTAAGTTGTCATGGATATTCCACTCGACATTTTGTCACAACAAATATGATATTACTATATTAAAAATATGAGATTCTACACTATTATAGTTTTATTAAACTTTAATATATGTAGATTTAACTGTAATTAGTGCATGCATGCTAATGGAAATTATGAAGAAAAGTAGATAATGACAAAATAAGCACACACACACAAGATATGATCTCTATGAAACCCTTTCAGGAGAAAACCTAGCTGGAAGGTGAGGTGGCTTCGCTCTCTTTCTCTGTCTAGAAATATGGTTGCATGTACAAAGAAGTAATGCTTGTGGCCCATGGGCTACTAAAGTGCACAGTTCCTCTCTGTGTTCTCTACCTCCTATATCTCCTGACTATATTTTCTCAACTATGGAACAAAATTCTCTCAAAAGAATGGAATGTCTCTTCCTCCTAGTGACTTGGTTATAACACAGCTCGATAGCTTACTAGTGGCTAATTTTGACTACATCAACTCTTAAGTAGAGCTACAAAATAGACACTTCTAGAGTCTTTTATATAATAATCATGTGGCTAGACCCTTTTCCACAAATAATGGGGGTTGGCACGACATCCTCCCAAACTATAGGTGTGAGAACAGGAAGGTTAACTTCTTAGTGACATAAATTTTGCATACAGACTCTGATTGACACGTTTCTTGTGTTGTTGGAAAAATATTTGAATGTAAAATAACATGAAATGTTGTTGTGCTAAAGAGATAAATTTTTACCCCCAAAAGATGTCCTTTTATGCTTCAAAATGCTCCAAGAAGGTTTCAGAGCCCGTTTTGCCAACTTGGGTCCCGCCAATAAAAACGGTCCAATGAGCTTATTCCTCCACTTTCTTCCACTCCAAATGCATCGATATGGATGACAAAAAATATAATGATCCAATCCAGATCAAGTAAACATTATAACTCAGTTATTTCACCACACTAAGATGTGCCACCTATTTCACTTGAATTTCTTTTTTCTCTTCTAAAAGGACTTTTATATTATCACAATTCCCATATTTACAATACTAATAACTTGGTAGTTCAAAATTAGCACATAAATGAACTTAAGGAGAAAATGATTAACTAAATTAGATTTATTTTTCTAGAAGAGCGTCCCTCTTTCCACTTCTAGAAGAAGATCACTCTACTCAAGTTCCACCTCTGATGTTGTTCCCATTCCTCTTGCTCTGACTCTGGACTATATCAAAGGAATTGACGATGATGTCTTTCTGAATACTAAAAATGTCTTCTTCAATCCTAATAGCACCCTACCAAAAATGCCTTCTTCAATCCTAATAGTAGCGTAATTATGCTCATCCGTTGTTAAAATCTAACAGGTGAAGTCTTGTTCGTATATTTGTATGCCCCTTTCTAATATCTCTGAGTAGATTTAGATATCTGTCAACTACATATTCTTATCGAGAAGCAATCTTGCTCCACCTAGAAACTATTAATGATGCTTGCATTGGAGTGAGTCACGAGATGATCTTCCCAAACCTTATATTCCTTCGGTGTACCTTTGCGCCTTTAGGGGAATTGCTAGTTACAATAAACTTACAATAAACAAGGTTCTTAACCATAGATATTCACCCTCATTTTGACATGGATATTATTAACTTAACTTAATAGGCTTTGTTACAATACCATGGGCTTATAAATATCACTTTCCCAAAAACCATAACTCATTTCAAAATCAAAATATTTTATCTTAATTTTATTTTATAAAAAAAAAATAAACTAACTCTAAAACAAAAAAGTATGGAGAGATATTGTAGTGGTGTAAATATTTATAAAATAACCAATTTAAATCCATCTTAATTCTAAATCTACCAAACACCGAGAAATATCAAAAATTCTATGTCCAAATCTTTTTAAAATGAAAAGAAATTTAATCTCTCTTAACTCTTGATAAATCCACAATTAAAATAAATTTAAATTAATATTAAAACCACGCAATTTAAATAATTTATATAAAAGAAAATATGCAAAATCAAAATAGAATTTCCCCACTTTTTCTCTTGCACGTGACATTTTCACTAGTTTTACCGTCCGAATGAATTTATATCAACTGAAAAAAACTCAGACGATTGATAGAATTGGAATTTTATATGAATTACTTCGGCCACTTTCTTCACTCCGCTACCCCCACTGAGTCAAGTCAATACACCGTCATTTTCCCTTTCCCTGAATTTTCACTTTTCTTTACAATTTTCCAACTCAAATCATTTCAATTTTGTTGCCTTTCCCATCGGTCAATTTATCTTTTTGCGTTTTGTCTTTTCCCTCAATTTACGGTTCCATACTCTGTTTACCCTCAAGTCATGTCAATAAGTTTATTTTTCTTACCCTCTTCTATTCTTTGTCAATAATTATTTCTTACCCTCTTCTATTCTTTGTTCCACTCTATTCTTTAATGGAAATTTCTATTAAATTTCCATTGATATCTGGAATATTTCCCGTGGCAAAGTCGAATGGCTCATTTTCCAGTTTCCCACTTTATTTTTCCCAAAATCAAATCAATCAATACATCCATTTCCTTTGCGTGTCTACACAGTTAAATTTCTATCAATATCTGGAAGATTTTTAGGTCTCCATTCTCCTTTTTCCGAGTTAAGATCCTTTGCGTGTCTACATGGTTGAATTTCTATCAATATCTGGAAGATTTTTCGGTCTCCATTCTCCTTTTTATGAGTCAATATCAATAGGCCCATTTTCTCTGATTTGTCAATACATCACCATTTTCTCTTTTCTCTAAATTTTCTCATTTCCTTATAGTTTTCACACACAGGCCTTTAAATGACAACCGTTGTTGTGCTTATAAATACATGGTGAATAAAAACAACACTCACAACCATTGGCTTTAAAAGAAGTTGGAGAGAGAGAAATGGATCATAAATCTATTGTTCTGCTCATCGCCATGTTTGTGTGCTTTGTTCATTACCATACTCATACGGAGTATTGAGTATGAGCAGTGTTGGGAGAATTGATTTTTGACTAGGCAAATGACATCCAAATTCAGAAATTCAAGTTGTCCAGGAAAGTAGACAGGCATAGATTTCCAAAAAACTATTGTGGGCCCAATCTGGACATTGGGAAGTCCTCCAAAAGTGTAGATGAAGTTGAAGGGCACGCCTGACATTGGCGCTGCGCGCCTAGCACTCGTGCTGCTCGTTTGACAAATCGTCCAGTTTTTCACTGTTTTGTCCCAGTTTTCACTTTCACCTTGGCAAATCATGATTTTATCCTTGTAATTGATCAGTTGAATGTAATTATGATGCTTCTAGAGCTTAGTAGGGTAGATTCATCAGGTAAAACAAGTTCATGTGGTGTAATCAGTTTGTTTGGGTTAGGGATGAGTCACTTTGACCACCCTATTTTCTTGTTTGCAATTCATATCTTGTTAGAAACAAATCCTCTTCTCATGGATTTGACCACTTGAGCTTAGGATGATTTGTTTGGGGTATATATGATGCTTTTCCTTAGTCATTGTATAGGTTGGACTCAGTGGGATGCTTATGCTTTGATAAAATATCATTTTGTATCAGTTACGGCAGGAGATTAATGAAAAGTTGCAGCTATTTCTTTGGGATCCATGTGGTATGATGCTTAGTTCAGTTTTTCTTTTGTATTCATGTGTTATAATGTATTGTTAACTCCACTTCATCATTTCATGCTCTTATGTGAATGTATACAAGTCTGAGAGGCAGAATCCATAACTTTTATGCTCTGTTTTTGGTAGACATTTCACAGTCTGTTTTCTTCAGTTTAGAAAGAATCCATGTTGCTTACATGCTCTTTCTAGCTCCTCACCTGTATTGAATCACCTCACTCATCAAACCCTAGAGTGTTGAGCCTTGTGCCTACCTTGCCCCATCCAACACCCTGCAATTTTGACCTAATTTCTTTGCCTTAACTGTTTGGCTCCTCCTGATCCAGCAAAACCCTCCAAAATAAAACCAAAACCCCGTACTACTATACATAGCCTAATATTAGTTTCTTGACCAGGTCATTTTGGCTGAGATCCTTATGGAGAGAGCCCTCTCCTAGCCTAGTAGGGCTAGCTACTTGGCTAAGCGTGGTTTGTGGTTACCCTGGAATTGCCTTCCTTCAGCCTGAGGTTCAATCCAGGTGATAACACAAGTGTTGCATGTAATCAGATGATCAAACTTGGGAATTGCGTAATCATTTTGGGGGAAATTCGTAAATAATTGGGGCCTAATTTCATGAGGAATTGCGCAAGGAAATAGGGGTGAAAGTAGAGGCATAAATTGACTAAGTCTGGGTTAAATATTCTCAGTGAGCAGAGAGATAGGTTATTCACTTACAAGTTGTGCTTAGTCTGAGCAAGAAATTGTAATACATCTCTATTCATCCTATTACTACAAGCGAGAAAAGGGGTTTTTAGCAAATTTCCTTCCCCTGGGAAAATATTGTGTGTGTGTGTGGTATTTATCTTTGCATGTTTGTGATTGATGTTCTAAATTGTCTTCCGCAGAGAAATAGAGTAGGATTTTTTCTTGTGATTTAGATTAAAATTTCATGAGTAGTTACAATTATACACCATAATTTCTACATGGTATTAGAGCAGGATTCACATTAAAATAGAAATTTTGAAGTTGTTTCTCAGGAGGTTCGAATTTGTAGTTCAGTGTAGCAGGATCTCTCCAGAGCTGGGACGATGACCTTCAGTGGGATGAGACTAGAGCATGCCTTGGAAGGCAACTCTAATTTCATTGCATGGAGGCAATTCTTGATGACAATAGCTTTCTAGAATACATCAAGAAAGATGTTCCAAAACTAGCAGAATCTAATGCACATAACCTAGCCCAATGGAAGAAAGATGTAGCCAAGATGAGAAAAATGATCTTGGAGGGAGAATGAGACCACATTTTCTCAAATATCCATGGTAAATAAACTCTATTCACAATGTGGAAATCAGTGACATAATTGATCGAGAATATTAGTGACCATAGGAGGTCGACATTCAAGGATAAACTTTGAAATATCAAGATGCAGAAGAATGACACTATCCTGTAGTATCTTACCATATTTACACAATTTTGTGATGGACTTGGTGGGGTTGGTCTTAATGATGCAAAGAATGACTTGGTAAGCCTAGCTCTTCTAGGCCTTACCAAAAGTTGTCATAGTTATGAGGGCTTGGTGAACGGAAAGGAGAAATTATAGAATTGGGAACACTTATGGTATTATTTGGTACAAGAGGAGATAAGGTGGAATACAAGAGATGGAACCTCAACCAAGAGCGTGGATGAAGAAAAATTTTCATTGGATGGAAATGGAAAGAAGGGAAAAGGGAATAAATCTCAAACCAAACCAGAATCCAGCCATGGGGGCAAGAAGAAAGACTTGTCCAAAATAAAATTATTCAATTGTCATGAATTTGGGCACTATGCCACTAAGTGTCCATACACAAATTCAAGCAATAAGACCTTAGGATGAGCAATAGGTTAAGCCTTGGCTTCAAAGTTCGAGCTTGACTTCACCCTTATCACACGCATGGGTAGCATAGTGATGGGGAGCGTATGGTACTTGGATTCTAGTGCCTCATTCCACATGGAAAGGTGTAGAGAATTTTTAAGTGACCTAGAGGAGAAATATCTCCATATTCATACTAATATGGGGAACGATGAAAGGTACAATGCGACCGAAATTGGTACAATCACATTTTAGAGGGAGTCAGGATCCCCTCTCAAACTCAAGGATGTTATGTTTGTTCTAGGCCTGAAGAAGAATCTCATATTTGTAGAAATTTTGGAAGACCATGTTTATGATGTGATCTTCAGCAAAGGGAAAGCATTCCTGAGACACGTAGCCACTGGGTAGGTGAACCAAATCAAGGTTCATGTGAAGAACCTATACAAGTTGGATGTGGAATATTGTGTTGCATTAATTTGTAAGGCAAAGAAAGTGCAGAGTTGCGATGTCAGTGAACTTTGGCATAGAAGACTTAGACATTTTCATCATGACACCTTGAAGATTATGAAACAAATAACCACGGGCCTTCCTAAAGGAGCCCTTGAGAAATATGATGTATGCAAGGGATGTACCTTGGGGAAGTATGTGAAATCCACATTTCGTGATCGATAAAGAAAAGTACATGCAGTCTTGGAAAGTGTCCACTTTGTTGTCTGTGGACCTTTCTCAACCACCTCCAATGCTAGACATAAGTACCATGTTATATTTGTTGATGATTTCTCAAGGAAGTGTTGGATCTTCTTCACACGGAAGAAAGAAGAGACATTCTCAATGTTCATAGAAATCAGGGCATTGGTTTAGAAAGAAACCGACAAGAAGGTGAAGATTCTCAGGAGTGAAAATGGAGGTGAGTATGTATCGAATGACTTCAAGGATGTTTGTGTGAAAGGGGGCATTCAAAGATAGTTGACAACACCCCACAACCTGCATAAAAATGGGGTAGTTGAGAGAAAAACCACAACATTGTTGGAGCTGTGAGAGCTATGCTACATGACGAAGGCCTACAACTACATTAGTGGCCATAGGCATGTAACACAACAATCTACTTGCAAAACCAGATTCCTCATTGGATTCTTGGTATGATCACACCAGAGGAAGCTTTCCCAGGGATAAAGCTAGATGTGTCACACTTCAAGATTTTTGGAGTCGTTGTTTACTCCCATGTCTCCAAATATTCGAGGAAGAATCTTGAACCAACAATAGAGTTCAGAGTATTTTTGGGTTACATATAAAATCCTCACAACTACCGTGTGTATTTTTCATCCCTTAAAATTACAGTTGTGTGAAGGGATGTAAAGTTTGATGACGAGAAATAAATGTGGTGCTTTCTTGAAGGGAGCTTCAGATCCCACAAGAAGAGGAGCTTTTAGCTCGAAAGGAGGAGCCTTAGGAAGTTGTGGAGTAGCCACAAAGTGAGGAGAAAAGTGGAGACACCCACTCAAGCAAAACCATCCATATAAGGTAGAAAAATAACCAAGGAAGTTGATAGACTTGTGCAGGATGCAAGGGAGAATGTGAGAGTTCCTTCAAATTTGTTGATGCAAAGGTGATCACTTGAGATGTACACTAGCTACATGGCTCTAATGACCGAGGTTGTAGAAATTGAGCCATCCTCTTTCAAGGAAAAAATAAAGCAACCTGTATGGGTTAATGTAATGGTCGAGGAATATGAATCCATTGTAAATAACAGTGTTTGGGAAGTGGTCCCAAGAATGGAAGATACATCAGTTGTGGGTTTGAGATGGGTCTTCAAAGTAAATCATGTTGTAGATGGAAGAATATAGAAGTATAAGGCAAAATTTGTAGCCAAAGGATTCTCTCAAGTTGAGGGAATAAACAATTAGGAAACCTTTTCTCCTGGAGCAAGGTATTCATCCATTAGATCAATTATTTTACTGGCTACATAGATGGGGTGGAAGATCCACTAGATGGATGTAAAAAAAGAATTCCTCAATGGGGTTATTGAGGAGGAGGTGTACATTAAGAAACCAGAAGGTTTTGAGACATTTGATTGAGAGTCTCATGTGTACAGACTCAAGCGAGCATTCTACGATCTCAAACAAAAACCTCGTGTTTGGTACACCAATATCGACAGTTACCTCACCGGTTTGGACTTCACCAAAAGTGAAGCAAATGTGAACCTATATCATACCTTGGTAGAAGGTAAATTGCTTATTATTGTCTTATATGTTGATGATTTGATTTTAACTGGTGATGAAAAACTAATTAGATCTTGCAAGGAAGACCTTGCAAGGGAATTTGAAATAAAGGACATGGGTCTCATGCACTACTTCCTCGGGTTGGAAGTATGGCAGGGCGATGGGGAACTGTTTCTGTCTCAAGGAAAGTATGAAAATGAGATACTACAAATATTCCACATGTAGAGTTGCAAATCCATGGAGACACCTCTAGCGACCCACTCGAGGAAGGAGGATGCCACTTCAATTGAAGAGGTGGATGCTACCATTTATCATAAGCTAGTGGGTTCACTGATGTATCTTGTGAACACACGACCAGATATGTGCTATGTAGTCAATCAGCTAAGCCAAGCTATGGTTAGGCCAACCAAATTATATTGGAAGGCAACTAAGCATGTTTTACGGTACCTCAGAGGCACTACTTAGTATGGATTATAGTATAAACGGACAGAGGGAGTGAAACTTTGTGGCTTCACAGATGTAGATTGGATAGGGATTCCATCTCACCAAAAGAGTACATTAGGTGGAATTTTCAGTGTTGGGTCTACAACAGTCTCCTAGTACAACAAAAAGAAGATATTTGTGGCACTCAGCTCAACAAAATTAGAATACATGGTTGTAGATCAAGCAACATGTTAAGTGATTTGGATGAGAAAGATACTTGTGGGACTGTTTGGTTAGATGATGGATCCAACTATGATATATTATGATAATCAGAGTTACATCAAGCTCTCTGAGAATCCAATATTTCATGGTCATTCCAAGCATATAGATATCCAATATCACCATATACAGGATTGTGTGCAAAGGAAGATAATGTTGCTACAATACATTCCAATAGAGGAAAAAGATGCTAACATTTTGACAAAGGCCTTGTCAAGAGGGAAGCTCGAGTTCCATAAGTGCAGGATAGGGGTAGTTGATAATCCCTTTCTTGCTGAGAAGGAATATTGAAAAATGCAGCAAGAAAATCTCAATTTGATTTTTCCTTGATCAAATTGAGAAAATTCGAAATTCCACTTTAGTAGACAACTTGGATGCAGTTAAATGATATGACATGGCTCTTGTCACTCAGTTATCTCAGTAAATTTGAGTTACAGGAGTTGGAGTTTAGTTAAACATGTGTGATTGTTAATTTGTAGCAATCAAGGTCAGATACTTCAATTTTTTTCAGTTAAACTAGTTCTAACTATTGAAGGAACTGGTTAAAGGTCAGTTGTGCAGTGAGACTTCATTCTAACTCAGTGATCATCCAGTTAATGGATCAATCAATGCAAAATAACTAGTGCATGTAGAGAATTTGAGTTCCCCAACTTTTGGAGATTCTAAGGCAGTGTAACATTAGTTGTAGAATAGTCTTAAGTGTGCAAGTGTTCTTGGGAATTGTGAAATCATTTTGGAGGAAATTCCTAAATAATAGAGGCCTATTGTCCTTAGGAATTACACAAGGAAATAGGGGCTCAAGCAGAGGTAGAAATTAACTAAGTCTGGGTCACAACTTCTTAGTGAGTAAAGAGATAGGTTATTTACATGCAAGTTCTCCTCAATCTGAGCAAGAAATTGTAATACATCTCTATTCATTAGATTAATGCAAGTAAGAAAAGGGGTTTTTAGCATATTTCTTTCCCATGCGAAAATATTGTGTGCATGTGCGTTATTTCTCTTTGCATGTTTGTGATCAATGTTCTAATTAGTGAATTTAATTTTGTAAAGAAGTGAAGTAGGATTGTGTCTTGTGATTTAGATTAAAATTTCATTGGCAGTTACAATTCTACGCCATAATTTCTATATTATTAGGAAATCAAAGTGATTTGAAAATTCTCACCCTAAGAACAAATAATGGAGGAGAATACAAGTCAAATGATTTTTTTAGTTATTGCATGAAGAATGGAATATTACGAGAGTTTACCAATTCATACTCTCAATAAAATGGTGTTGCAGAAAGAAAAAATAGGACCAGAGTTGAAACGGGTAAGATCATGTTAGAAACTAAGTCTCTTGGAAATGAGTTTTGGGTTGAAGAAATACACACAACAATATACACTCTTAGCAAATGTCCTACAAAGGAAATGTTGAATTTGACTCTAGAAGAAGCATGGTCAAGATATAAACCAAGTGTTGCACATATGAAATATTTTGGTTGTACTACATATGCACATGTTTATAAGGAAAAGAGGAAGAAATTGAATGATAATAGTTTGAAGGGTACATTTATTGGCTACAATATTGAAACAAGAAGTTATAGGCTATTCGACCACAAAGAAAGGAGGGTGGTAATAAGTAGAAAGGTTGTGTTTGATGAGCAGGGAATCTACTAGCCAAAACATGTACAATTTGAATAGAAGAAAGATACAGTGAATACTATTGATGAATAAAATTCTAAGTCATTGAAGATGGATGAATTTCAGAAGAAGCCTAAGTGGCTTGAAATGATACATTTATAAAGCAGTATGTTGGATAGAAATTTTGAAAGAAGGATTACTAGATCCCAAAGTTCTCTAATAAATTATGCGCTTATGGCATAGGTAATGAACATGGATGAACCACATAATTATGCAGAAGAATCAAGAAATAAGGAATGGAATGAAGCTATGAAAGAAAAATTGAATGCCTTAGTAACAAATGATGCATGGGACTTAGTAAATTTACTAAAGGTAAAATATTTAATTGGCACTACGTGGGTTTATAAAACCAAGTATAAATATGATGGCACAATTGATAAGTATAAGAGTCATTTAGTTGCAAAGTGATATGCACATAAAGAAGACACTGATTACATTGAGACTCTCCTGTGGAAAAATTGGATACAATTAGGATGGTTCTTGCATTAGTTTCATAGCATAAATGGCCAATCTTTCAGATGGATGTTAAATAAACTTTTATAAATGGTTATGTGGATGAAGTAATTTATGTGGAGTAGCCCAAGGGCCTTGAAGTGCCAGGAAAAGAAGATCATGTTTATAAGTCAAAGGAGGACTTATACCAAGGGCATGGTATTCTAGAATTGATAAGTATTTTAGGATCATGGCTTAGTTAAAAGTTTATCTGATCCCAATATCTATATATTTCACTTAGGACTAGATATTTTGATAGTTATCTTATGTTTTCATAATTTGATCTACATAGAGAACAATGATGAATTATTTAAAAAATTTAAGTCACATATGATTGATGGGTTTGAGATGAAGATCTTGGTGAGTTGCATTATTTAATGCGTATTGAATTTTGGTAGAAGGAGGATGGTATTTTCACAAGCTAAGTATATTTGGGACATTTCAAAGAGGTTTATAATGTTGTGGTGCAAGCTAGCAGTAACTCCTTTGGAAGTTGGGTTGAAGTTATATGGACACGATGAATCTAGTTCAATTGATGTTACTTTGTATCGTCAATTGGTTGGAAGTTTGATCTACTTAACTACAACTCAACCAAATATCTATTTTACAGGTAGTATGGTATTAATATTTATGGCAGGACCCAATGAATTGCATTGGAAAGTAGCAAAGAAGATTTCAAGATATTTGCATGGAACAATTGGATATGGTTTGGTATATAGATCTATAGAATATTTCAAGTTGATTGGTTATACTGATTCAGATAGGACTGGATGCATGGATGACATGAAATCAACTTCAGGGTATTCTTTTAGTATGGGTTCAACAACAATTGCTTGGAGTACTAACAAGCAACCCACATTTTTTCTCTCCACAACAAAAGCAGAGTATAAAGCAGAAACAACAACAACATGTGAAGCAATTTAGTTGAGAATAATTTTAGAGGATCTACATGAGAAACAAGAGTAATCCATTCAGTTGATATGTAATAATCAAAGTGCTATTCAAATCACTAAGAATCTAGTTTTTCATAAGAATACCAAGCATGTAGATATTCAATATCATTTTGTTTGGGATTTAGTTCAACATGGAGAGAACGAGATTGAGTACTATAGAATAGATGAACATGTTGTCGATATATTCACCAAATAACTATATAAGGAAAAGTTATTCATGACCACTAGTGTGTAACTAGTGTATAACTTATTCATGACCAAGTTAGAGGCGTATACTTAATTGATCAACAAATTCACGGGTGTGTAACATATTCAATGAGCAAAGTCAGAGGTGTATACTTATTTGATCAACAAAGTCACTGGTATATACTTATTCAATGCCCATATTCAAGCGTGAATTCTCTATTCAATCTTAGTGTTTCTTTGAGAAAATATTACTCTATTGCAAAAGCTAAAGTTGGAAGCTTTAAATAGGGAATTTAGATAAGTAGAACGCGTCACCAACATTGAGATACTGATGAAAATTAAGGAAAAATACCCTGGTTGGAGACAAACTTATGATAAAATAATAAACCTTTAATAAACACACAAAAGGTTGTGAGTTCAGATCTGATGATGACACTGTATCCCAATATTTTATATGAATAAAATATTGACCACAACACACACATGGTTCCAATCACTTCACTTTAATCGTTAGTCAAACGAAGGTCTTCAATTGGGTTCCAAACACATCACTTTGATCGATGGTCAATTGAGAAGGGGTGGTCTGAGTACAAAAAATCCATCTATCGGTCGTCTTATGCGAAGAATAATGTAAACTTTGAAACGAGAATTGATACAATTACCCGTTTCGTTGAGGTAGCAAAAGAGTCAACTGATTTTGAAAAGTGGTGATGCAGAATACATATATTTTTTTTTCGGAGTATATTTTTTACACTTTAAATTTTCTTATTTATCAAATATAAATATTTGTTTTTAAATGTATGCAGCATCAACCCCTTTTTTTCTAGGGCTTGTTTTTGACACTTTATATTTTCTAATATATTAATTGTGGATATTTTTTTTAAATGTTACATTTTTTTACACTTTAAATTTTTTATGTCCAATTGTTTTTTAAATGTTGATTACTTAAACAATTTTCTAATTATCTTTATTTCATTTTTTTTAATGTTGATTACTTAAAAAAACAAATATAAAAATTATATAAAAACATTAAAAAATAAAAAATAATAAAATAAATAATCAAATACAATCATTTTTAAAAAATATTAAAAAATTAAAAATTTAAAATTAAAACCAAATTATTAAAAAAATAATAATAAACCTTCCATAATTAAAAAACAAAATTAAAACCAAACAAATTTTTTCCTTTTAACCATTAAAACTAAATTTAAAAACATTAAAAAAAAATGGTAATAAACCTAAAAAATTCAGTGAAGTTCCACCATCAATGTTAACTCTTTTTTCCCGGTCAATTCGAGATGCCCATTTCCCCCTTTTATTCGCCGATATGTAAAATTAGAATTTTATATGAATTACAGAAATTTCCCACTAACTTTATTTTATTGTTCACTCTGTTGCCCCCACTGAGTCAAGTCAATACAATTTCCCTTTCCATGAATTTTCTATTTTACGGGAAGTTCCCATTAACTTAATTATGCAGAAGAATCAAGAAATAAGGAATGGAATGAAGCTATGAAAGACAAATTGAATGCCTTAGTAACAAATGATGCATGGGACTTAGTAAATTTACTAAAGGGAAAATATTTAATTGGCACTACGTGGGTTTATAAAACCAAGTATAAATATGATAGTGCAATTGATAAGTATAAGAGTCATTTAGTTGCAAAGTGATATGCACATAAAGAAGACATTGATTACATTGAGACTCTCTTGTGGAAAAATTGGATACAATTAGGATGGTTCTTGCATTAGTTTCATAGCATAAATGGCCAATCTTTCATATGGATGTTAAATAAACTTTTCTAAATGGTTATGTGGATGAAGAAATTTATGTGGAGTAGCCCAAGGGCTTTGAAGTGCCAGGAAAAGAAGATTATGTTTATAAGTCAAAGGAGGACTTATACCAAGGGCATGGTATTCTAGAATTGATAAGTATTTTTAGGATCATGGCTTAGTTAAAAGTTTATCTGATCCCAATCTCTATATATTTCACTTAGGACTAGATATTTTGATAGTTATCTTATATGTTCATAATTTGATCTACATAGAGAACAATGATGAATTATTTCAAAATTTTAAGTCACATATGATTGATGGGGTTGCGATGAAAGATCTTGGTGAGTTGCATTATTTCATGCGTATTGAATTTTGGTAGAAGGAGGATGGTATTTTCACAAGCTAAGTATATTTGGGACATTTCGAAGAGGTTTAGAATGTTGTGGTGCAAGCTAGCAGTAACTCCTTTAGAAGTTGGGTTGAAGCTATATGGACACGATGAATCTAGTTCAATTGATGTTACTTTGTATCGTCAATTGGTTGGAAGTTTGATCTACTTAACTACAACTCAACCAAATATCTATTTTACAGTTAGTATCGTATTAATATTTATGGCAGAACTCAATGAATTGCATTGGAAAGTAGCAAAGAGGATTTCAAGATATTTGCATGGAACAATTGGATATGGTTTGGTATATAGATCTATAGAAGATTTCAAGTTGATTGGTTATACTGATTCAGATAGGGCTGGATGCATGGATGACATGAAATCAACTTCAGGGTATTCTTTTAGTATGGGTTCAACAACAATTGCTTGGAGTACTAACAAGCAACCCATAATTTTTCTCTCCACAACAAAAGCAAAGTATAAAGCGGAAACAACAACAACACGTGAAGCAATTTAGTTGAGAATAATTTTAGAGGATCTACATGAGCAACAAGAGTAATCCATTCAGTTGATATGTAATAATCAAAGTGCTATTCAAATCACCAAGAATCTAGTTTTTAATAAGAATACCAAGCATGTAGATATTCAATATCATTTTGTTTGGGATTTAGTTCAACATGGAGAGATCGAGATTGAGTACTATAGAACAGATGAACATGTTGTCGATATATTCACCAAATAACTATATAAGGAAAAGTTATTCATGACCACTAGTGTGTAACTAGTGTATAACTTATTCATGACCAAGTTAGAGGCGTATACTTAATTGATCAACAAATTCACGGGTGTGTAACATATTCAATGAGCAAAGTCAAAGGTGTATACTTATTCGATCAACAAAGTCACTGGTATATACTTATTCAATGCGCATATTCAAGCGTGACTTCTCTATTCAATCTTAGTGTTTCTTTGAGAAAATATTACTCTATTGCAAAATCTAAAGTTGGAAGCTTTAAATAGGGAATTTAGATAAGTAGAACGCGTCACCAACATTGAGATACTGATGAAAATTAAGGAAAAATACCTTGGTTGGAGACAAACTTATGATAAAATAATAAACCTTTAATAAACATACAAAAGGTTGTGAGTTTGGATCTGATGATGACACTGTATCCCAATATTTTATATGAATAAAATATCGACCACAACACGCACATGGTTCCAATCACTTCACTTTGATCGATAGTCAAACAAAGGTCTTCAATTGGGTTCCAAACACATCACTTTGATTGATGGTCAATTGAGAATGGATTATGTGGTCCGAGTACAAAAAATCCATCTATCGGTCGTCTTATGTGAAGAACAATGTAAACTTTGAAACGAAAACTGATACAATTACCTGTTTCGTTGAAATAGCAAAAGAGTCAATTGATTTTGAAAAGTGGTGATATAGAATACATATATTTTTTTTTCGAAGTATATTTTTTACACTTTAAATTTTCTTATTTATCAAAGTTAAATATTGTTTTTAAATGTATGCAGCATCAACCCCTTTTTTTTCTAGGCTTGTTTTGTTTTTGACACTTTATATTTTCTAATGTATTAATTGTGGTTTTAAATGTTACATTTTTTTACACTTTAAATTTTTTTATGTTCAATTGTTTTTTAAATATTTTTTTTTTCTTGGTAAAGACTAAATCTATTAAGTAAAAGAAAAATATAGTACAATCATAAGAAGCAAGAGACCGTCAGACCGGAAATGATGGATCCATCAACCTCGGTCCCGGAAGAAGGAAGCTACCGCAAATAACTCGATAGCAAGGAAAAACTAACAGGTTTTACCCCACAGGGGCAGAAGCTACAACTCAGAGTTTTTTCCCTTTCTTTTTGTTGACTTTTGTCCAGCCAACCTTAGAAGAATGAGCTAGAACAACTTGCAAGCTGGAATTCTCGATCTTCGGGCACTCCTTTTCTGAATCAGAGGAGGAAGTCTCATGTGCGCGTTTCTGGGAGATTGCTGCAACAAGGGAGGGTCCCTTCGAATCCGAAGGCAGATCCGTCGGCTGAGGCGCCTGGTCCGGTTCTGGATCGCTTTCCTCATCCTCCGAACTTGGGGAGCTAGAGCTTCCGGCCGGCGGTGGAGGACAGGGAGCCCAACGCTTGGGCTTGGTTTTTGCAAAGAAGCCCTTTTTCATTTTTGCTGCCAGCGAAGGGCAGGAGTTCTACAGGTGCCCTGTAAGGTGACAATGGCGGCATCGAAAGGCAGTGTTTTCGTAGTCTAGAATCTGGGTCCAAACAGAGTCATTGATCTTGAGATTGATTTGCTCTGGCAGTCCCTTGCTTAAATCTAGCTCCACACATACTCTAGCATATGTATATAGCCCTTGTTGTTCCCTCGCGTAGTCTCCCATTAAGAAGCAGCCCAAGGTGTTGCCTATTTGCCTGTATACTGCTGTGCGCCACAGGTGAATAGGGAGGTTGGGAAGTCTGATCCAGACAGGGGCTTTGGTGATGACTGATGATTCAACAGGCTCTGGCCAAGCTCAAAGGATCTTTATGACTGGATCAAAGACAACTGGACTCATCGCTGCAAAGTTCATTTCTGTGCAAAGGGATACTTCATAGTGTTGTTCAACCTCATCGAACACTACAAAAAGGCCTTAGAAGAAGGCCCTTGGTTCATGGGTTCAGCAGGCCTCTTCTTGACTCCATGGTTCCCAGACTTCGACCCAGCCTCAGCAGTCATCACCAATTGTTTTTTAAATATTGATTACTTAAACAATTTTTTAATTATCTTATTTCATTTTTTTAATGTTGATTACTTAAAAAAAACAAATATAAAACATTATATAAAAATATTGAAAATTGAAATAATAAAATAAATAAATCAAAATACAATCATTTTAAAAAATATTTAAAAAATTTAAAAATTAAAAATTAAAATAAATATTTAAAAAAAAATTAATAAACCTTCAATAATTAAAAGAACAAAATTAAAACCAAACAAATTTTTTCCTTTTAACCATTAAAACTAAATTTAAAAACATAAGAAAACATTAAAAAAAATGGTAAAAAACCTAAAAAACTCAGTGAAGTTCCGCCATCAACGTTAACTCTTTTTTCCCGGTCAATTCGAGATGCCCAGATATGTAGAATTAGAATTTTATATGAATTACAGAAATTTCCCACTAACTTTATTTTATTTTATTTTATTACCATTTTCTTCACTCTGTTGCCCCACTGAGTCAAGTCAATACAATTTCCCTTTCCATGAATTTTCTATTTGCTTAAAATTTTTCAACTCAAATGATTTCACTAACTTTATATGAATTACAGAAATTTTCCTTTAACTTATTGCCATTTTCTTCACTCAGTTACCCCATTAACTCAAAGCATCTCCCATCTGTCAATTTATCTTTTTGCATTTTGTCTTTACCCTCAACCACTCACTCAAGTCAAGTCAATAAATTTATATTTCTTTGTTTCACATCTACACCATTAGATTTCTTTAATCGAAAATTCTATTAAATTTCCATTCATATCTCGAATATTTTTAGGTCTCCATTCTCCTTTTTCCGAGTCAAGATCCTTGCGTGTCCACACAGGTAAATTTCTATGAATATCCAGAAGATCGAAAATTCTATTAAATTTCCATTCATATCTCGAATATTTTTAGGTCTCCATTCTCCTTTTTCCGAGTCAAGATCCTTGCGTGTCCCCACAGGTAAATTTCTATGAATATCCAGAAGATTTTTCGGTCTCCATTCTCCTTTTTCCGAGTCAAGATCAATAGGCCCATTTTTCCAGGTTACAAGATTTGAATGATTTTCCGGTGCAACAATTTTTTATTTTCCCAAATCAACAGTCCATTTCTCCATTGCTTCTCTGAGCATGTAGAATTGCATTTATGTGCATCACACAAAATTCCAATTCCAATCAACATTTTCCACCACTTTCTTCACCGACTTGACTACACAGCCATTTTCTCTTTTTCTCTGAATTTTCTCATTGCATGACAGTGATTATAAATAGATGGTGAATAACAACAACACTCACTCACAACCTTTGGCTTTGAAAGAAGAAGTTGGGAGAGAGAGAAATGGATCATAAATCTATTGTTCTGCTCATCACCATGTTTGTGCTCTCTTTTGCTCATCAACATCATGTGTATGAGCAGGCGGGTGGATTCACTGCTTTGAATGGACGCAATATGACGGGGGAACCCTCTTCCTCCATGCTCGATAAAAGGGACTTGGAGGCGCTTCTGAGCTTCAAAAGATGCATCATATCAGATCCACAAGGATCGCTCTCCGACTGGACGGCCCATAACTCACATAACGTCTGCCGCTGGAACGGAATTTCGTGCACACCAAACACGAAACGAGTGGTTTCAATTTATCTCCGTGACTGCTCGTTGAATGGTACGCTATCCCCTTATATTGGCAACCTCTCTCTGTTGCGGACTTTAGATCTTTTAGGGAATGATTTCAGTGGAAGAATTCCACCGTCTATTGGCAACCTCTCTCTGTTGCGGACTTTAGTTCTTTCCTGGAATCATTTCAGTGGAAGAATTCCACCGTCTATTGGCAACCTCTCTCTGTTGCGGACTTTAGATCTTTCCCGAAATCATTTCAGTGGAAGAATTCCACCGTCTATTGGCAACCTCTCTCTGTTGCGGACTTTAGATCTTTCCGAGAATGATTTCAGTGGAAGAATTCCACCGTCTATTGGCAACCTCTTTCTGTTGCGGACTTTAGATCTTTCCATCAATAATCTTATCGGACAAATACTTGCAAGCATAGGAATTTTGAGTGGCTTGCGATTGCTAAATTTATCTGGCAACCAATTGGAAGGGCCAATCCCAGCATCTCTCAGTAACATATCTACTTTGGAGGAGTTAGACTTGAGCAAGAATAATCTGAGTGGACAGATTCCTGAAGCACTCTCTAAACTACACAGTTTGGCTGTTCTTGATGTTTCATCTAATAACCTTTGTGGGCCAATCCCTCGAGGAACACAATTTTCGACATTCAGTGCAACATCATTTCAAAAGAATAAATGCTTATATGGGTGTCCTTTAGATTCATGTAATGGAAAGGAAAATCCAGGGAGAGAAGATCACAATAATAGTAGCAGTACCCATATTAAAGTGGGATGGTTGGACCGTCTAGATGACAAGATGTCATTAATGGCATTGGGAATTGGATTTGGAATTGGAATTTGGGGAGTAGTTGGTGTGTTCATCTTTTGCAAGAGAGCCAAACTATGGGTGTTGGGTCTACCTCCTAACACACCACGGCTCTCCTATGGATTGTATCGATTCCCCAAATAGAGATCCAAACAATAGTTGTTGGCTCTATTATGTAGTGAATTAAATTGCCATGTAAATACTAAATAATACTTATGATGCATTATCTTCTCACATATAATTTTATTGCATTTTCAGAATAGCCTTAATTTTATTTATATATCTTATTCATTTTTTATCACAATTAATTAATTTCCATTCAAATAAGATATATATATGAAAAATAATATTTTAAAAGTTTCCATGGATTTATTCATTTACATATTATTTTTCATATGTTAGTTTTATATATTTATTTGATAAAGTGAATTAATACCTTGAATTTTAATAAATGATATAAAATTTACTATTCTTAAATTTAAATTAAAAGACATCCATTCATTTATTATATTTTTATTTTTTATTTTAAGTTTTAAAAATTGTTTCAATTTTTCCGAGGTTAGTTTTTATATATATTTGACAAAGTGAGTAATATCCTAAATTTTAATAAATGATATAAAATTTATTATTTTTATATTTAAAAAAAAAATAAAAATAAATCACTTATTAATGCCTTTAAATATGCCCATAGAAGCCTTGATAGGGTTGTGAATCTAGTACTTTGTTTAAGACACTCTTTAATATAAAATGGATATATTAAACATGATAAAAAATATAATCTTAGCAAAATTTATTATTTATATATATATATATATATATATATATATATATATATAATTTCCCCATTCTACTATATATTATTTTTCATTTTAAAATCTCAAATTTAATTATTTTAAATTTAAAAATATAAAATTTTATTAAAAAATATATAAATATTTCAACCCTGAATTTCATTACTTAAAATGTTTTTGAAAGAATTTTTAACTGCATTTCAAATAAATCTAGCCCAATAATATTTTTAATGGAAACTGGTAAAAAATACTTTTATTCAATAAAACTGAAATTGATGTCTTAAGTCCTTGAGTTGGTAAAGCAAACCGGGGTTATGAAATCGAGGCCAAGCCTTGAGAAATATTCACATATTTAATCCACCTCAAATGATGGTATGTTGTTGCAAAGTACATGATTTAAAGATATAATATTTTTCTATGCCCCCTCTACAGCTGCATTGTCAAAACACAAATTCCTTAATCGTCTATGCAATTTTATCGAATTTGACTTTAGGTAATAAACTACTTTCAACAACGGTTGAATAAATTACTTTCAATAATAATTAAAATAGCCACGAGTGGAATTAATGGAAATTGTTAAAAATAACAAACTGTTAAAAATAACTTTTATTCAATAAAATTGTAATGGCAACTTGAATAAACTATCTCCTATGATAATTAACATAGCCCTGAGTGGAATAAATGGAAACTTGTAAAAAATATTTTTATTCAATAAAATTGTAATGCCAACTTTTTTTTGTTTTCTTTTTTAAACACTAATCTTTTTTAGCACATATCATTTATTTATTTATTTAATAATTGTAATGGTAACTGGAATAAACTATTTTTTAACTGGAATAAAAAAGATAGTAAATATTTTGATTATATATTCCTTTTTAACTATTTTTTATTTATTTTATTTTTATTACAATTTTTTGCATTTCTATTAAAAAATTGGCATCAACTTTCAGCTGTTCAAAAAATAAAATCTATCTAGATAATACAAAGTTGATCAAACAACAATTTTTTATTTATAAAAAATCTTGTCTTGAAATCAGAATCCAAGTTCTGCTTTCTACTAAAAATTGATGCTTCCAACATTTATCAACTTGCCTAGTGCAAATTCATTGAAGTAGAACTTACTTGGATCCATACCAATCTGTCTCTTGGATAACAGATCCCCCATCCAGTTTTGTTCTGGAAAAATGTGTTGAAATTGTATACTCTAAAAAGTGCTTACCAAAGTTCTAATTCTCCTCATCCAATTGTTTCAATGGAAAAATTTTGATATAGTCATTTCGCATCTCCAAATACTTAATCTTATCTATTCCAAACTACTTTGCTGCAATTAATACTCTCCATAAAGCTACAATCTCAGCCTTATTGTTGGATCCGTGTCCTCCCTCCTACCAAAAATGAAAATATCTTCTGGCATCTATGACTATAACTACCCACACCCACATACTAGCCTCATTTTACTTGCTCCATCAAAATACCCAACCCTACTAGCCATACATATTTATATTTGCAAATCCTAATTCTGTTGTTCTACCTGAATGGTCCCATTAATGATAATATCTTCTTGATCTTCACTAAATAAACCACCTCTTATAATAATTTGTAAAAATTGCTTTTATTCAATAAAATTGTAATACAATTTTAAAATAATATATTATTTTGAATGTAATAAAATGGTTTATTGAAATATAAAATTTATTCAAATTGAATCTTCAATGGTCCTATTATTGATACTATCTTCTTAATTTTCACTAAATAAACTACCTCCTATACTAATTTGTAAAAATTATTTTTATTCAATAATTTTTTTTTTTTTCTTAAAGGGAGGGGCTAGTTCCCAGAAGAAGCGATATGAGACCCTTTTTTTTGTACATATATACATATCACACACGCTGACAACTGTCACATCCAATCCGTCACATCCACTGTAATTACATTCGCAATGGAACAAACATAGGCTGCAGCACAACAACAACATGGAGGATCGAACGCGGGCAGGGTAGTTAGCTGACTGCCCGACCGCTAAACCAAATTGTAATACAATTCTAAAATAATCTATTATTTTGAATGTAATAAAATGGTTTATTGAAATATAAAATTTATTAAAATGGAAAAAAACTAAATCTCCAATAATACAAACAGATATCCGATTTTGTGTTCAATACACTGCAAATAGATTCTAGAATGGATTTATGAATTTGTACTTCATATGCTGTAATTGGAACACTATACCTCTTGCCGTTGACTATGGACAAACATTTTATTATTTTCATCACATGGATCCGGATTAGCTGTTGAATTTTAAAGGAAAAGCATTGAAGGTATGCAGCGGGCGCTATCTCTATCACCACCTGGGCTGAATGTAAATGATAACGGAGCTTGCTGAAGTAATGACCTGAAGTCACGGGTGGCACAAGTCAAATAGTGTAGAGTCTAATAAAGATAGAAATAAAATTTTTAGCTGATAATGAAATTAAATTAGACCATTTATTAAATATTAGTAAATGTAGATAGATATCAATTTATAATAAACATCAAAATGTTGTAATTTTTGTTAAAATATTTTAAGAATTCATAAAATAGATTCAATAATAATGTGTGTTTTTTCTCAACATTTGAGGTGAACACTTCATTTATTATTAAAGACATTTTTGCCAAAAAAAAAAAATTCATTAAAAATTTTAAATTTTAAATATCTTTTGTAATTAATTTTTCTTTATAATTTAATTTAATTTATCATCATCACCCTATATATTACTTATACCACCTTAGATCCATCCAATACTGGATTTATCATGCCCCAAGAGGGATCAAATCCTTTATGTGCAAACCTTATATTTGGTGTGTAGAATTTGAGGAAAGGTTTGCACCTTGAGGGATTTGATCCCTCTGGGCTCATGACAGATCATATGTTAGATGGATCTAGCCTAGTTCCAGTTTAGGGCCACAATGTCACATTTTTAGATTATCATTATTATGTATATGTTTGAGATAAAATTCAAAATCCACGTCTTTTTTGGTTGGCATGACCATATAATTTTTTTCTTTATTTTGGTTTGTGTTTTTTTCCTTGAATGGTTTGTAGGGTTGTGTTTGGATACTTTGAGTGGTTTGTGTATTTATGTGTTTGGATTTGGATGGTAATGTTTGTGAATGTTACAATTGTTGTGTTATATTGTATATGTGTGTATAATTGTTTAGTAGTAATTAATTGTTTATGAAGAAGGGAGACAATATTGTCAATAGTTTAAGGGAAGATTGATATTGCACATCTATTTCATTTAATTTCAGGTATCACAATTTTTGACAACTAATTAGTTCTAAATAGTGTTTCTCTAAATATTACAAAATATATCCTAAATAGTAGTTTTAATAATATACTCAAGGTTGCTCTTGAAATAATTTGTTTCTTTGTTTATGTTTGAAATAATTTATTTCCTTCAAGAATATTTTGATGATTTTTTTTATTTATAATATATTTTGCAAAGTCAAGAAATAATGTATTTTTGATTGTTTTTAATGATTGGTCATAGATGAAGACTCGAGGAGTAGGGGTTTGGAGCGGAGCTGGAGCCTGGCGGGAGTCGCGATCACGTGCAAGTAGCTAGGGTTTATTCTTCAGTCAGAAGGATCACCTGCTTCCCAATGGGCTAGGTTTCAGAATCAAATAGGAGTCGCGCTGGGAGGGGAAGGAATGGAGTCGGAGAACGGGGGGGAGAGATCCCCTCCTTTCAAAGCCGCTGTAACAGGGGAAAATAGAAAGGAAAAACAGAGTGAAGGAGCCCAAACCAACGAAGTAGAAACTTCAGAAACTGGAGCGCAAAGGAGATCAGGATTCCAAAGCAAATGCCTACCTAGGACTTCGAGCAGACCCAGGTTTGTAATCCCACCTAACAGACTAGAAAATTACAGAAGCCGTATGCGTGATTATGCCTTGATATGCAAGTTCATAGGATATTGGCCTGCTGAAAAGGATCTTATGAGATGGATCTATCAGAGGTGGAAACCAAAAGGACATGTGGAAGTCAAGTTGGGAGCAAAGGGGTTCTTCACTGTTATATTCTCCAACCTAGAAGATAGGGGGCGAGTCTTTGAGGAAGGACCTTATTTCATGAACAACGCTGGTCTGTTCATGAGAGAATGGGTAGATTGCTACAACCCAGATAAGGAAAGGATGTTAGCTGCTCCGATTTGGATCAAACTCTTTGGTCTACCATCAGAATTCTGGGAACCAGAGATCCTTAAAGGCATAGGAAATACAATAGGTTCCTTTGTTAAAGTGGCGGAAACAACAAAGAGAGGAAAATTCAACACCTATGCTAGAATATGTGCTTACATGAACATCACAGAGCCTCTCTCAGACACTATTGAACTGGAATATCATGATGAGCTATGGCACCAACCTATAGACTATGAACATATCCCATTTCGCTGCAGAAGATGCCATGAATATGGTCATCTTTTTAGGGAATGCCCTATTACGCTAGCTGAAAAGGAAAGGGAAGCAGAAAAAAGCGGAAGCAACACAACAAGGAAAACAGGGGAAGAAAAAGAGGACTTCAGAGAAGTTCCAAGAAGAAGAGGAAGAGGAAATAAAAAGATGCAGATGGGTAAACAAAAAGAAGCCCAGAAAACAGAATCTCTAGACATGTTTAAAGCCCTACAGGAATAAGGTTTGGAGACAGAGGTGAGCGAAGAACAAGAAATAGATGGAATGGAGGTAATAACTGAAAAATAAAACAAAGAGGCAGATAATAGGAATAATGAACAGGGGGTTGAACTCACAGGTGAAACCCAAGGAGATCAAGGCGACATGGAAATAGACCCAAAGAAAACAAAAGGAGAAGAAGAAGAACAAGTAATGGCGAGACTCCTACAGGAATGGAAAAGGCTTGATGAAAGATTCATCCTAGAAGAACAAAAACATAGATACAAAGATGCATTTCAAAGATATAAGGAAAAAAAGAGACTGACAGAAGAGAAGGAAAATCAACAACCGGAGAAACAGGAAACGCAAAGCATAGGAGCGGGCAGCATTGGCAAGGGAAGCAAAAAACGAGGGAGAAGAACAATGGGGGAAATGATACAAGAAGTGGGTGAGATTCTTGTTAACTCTGGAAGAGTGATTCCTCTATCAGAGGTCTTCCAATCCCCCCCAAAACTGTTAAGATGATTATTACAAGCTGGAATATACGAGGCCTCAACAGTAGAGGCAAACAAAGGTATTTGAATGAAAGATTGAAAAACGAGAAGTCCAGTGTAATGATAGTACAAGAAACAAAAATAAGTACTGAGAAAATGAGAGAAATTTTGAATAAAAACAGGAGTAGCTATGAAATGATGGGGTTGGATGCAATCGGAAGCGCAGGAGGTTTGATAATTATCTGGAACCCAGAGGAAATACACTTCAGTAACTGGATGAGTCTCCCAAGAATTTTATCAGGTACAGCAAGTATAGTAGGAACGAAGGAAGAGGTTATTATAACAGGGGTGTATGGACCTCATATTCAGAACGAAAAGGAAAACTTTTTGCAAAATCTAAAAGCATTGCGATGCCTCATACCAGGAAAACAATGGATAGTAGGAGGGGATTTTAATCTAATTAAAACCTGAGATGAAAAAAGAGGAGGAACAAGAAGAATGGATAAGGTAATGGAATAGTTTGGAGACCTCATAAGGGACCAGCACTTGATTGACATCCAAACCATCAATGGAAGTCATACGTGGAACAATCGGAGAGGAGGCGCTAACCAAATAGCCTCTCGCCTTGACAGATTCTTAATCTCAGAACAAATAATGTTGACGGATGTATTTATAGAAGCCACCATTCTACCGGTAGCAGGATCGGACCATTGGCCGATTAAATTAGAGATAGACTTAAAGCAAAGGCCTCCCAATAAAACCTTCAGGTTCGAAGCTTTCTGGCTGAGAAATGAAGGACTGATGGAGAAGCTAGAAGAGTGGTGGAGGATGAGCGAGCAAAGGGGAAAAAATAAGATGCACCCCTTTCAACTCAAACTGAAGGAAATGAAGAATAAGATAAAGAAATGGAATAAAGAAGAATTTGGGAACATTATGGAAGATAAAAAGAGACTAGAACAGAGAATGGAAGACCTTCAGCAGATGGATATCATGGAAGGAATAGAAGAGGAGAGAACACAAGAAGAAGGCAAGGTTTTAAATCAGCTAGAAGAAAGAAGAAAACAAGAAGAGATTTTATGGAAGCAAAAATCAAGGGTTCAATGGCTTAGGGAGGGAGAGAGGAATACTAAGTTTTTCCATAAAGCAATGGTTCAGCATAGACAACGAAACAGAATATTCTCTATAAAAAACCAAGAAGGGCAAAGAGTTCTACAACATGAAGAAATTGAAAAAGTACTGGTTAATCATTTCAAAGACATTCTGAGGGAACCAAAATCCAACAGATCAGATGCCATAGCAAAGATAAGCAGCTAAATTCCAAATGTAGTCACGAGAGATCAAAACTTGGCACTCATGAGGAAAATCACCATGGAAGAAGTGGAGGACATTGTTAGAAACATGAAAAGGAACAAAGCTCCTGGCCCGGATGGGTATACTGTAGAATTCTTCCAAGCAGGGTGGAAGTTTCTTGCAACAGAAGTTCTGGAAGTTGTAGAGGAGGCCAGAATAAATCGAAGAATATGGCCAGGAATAAACTCAACCCTTTTAACCCTGATTCCAAAAACTAATCAGGCTGAGCAGGGTGATGGCTTTCGCCCTATAGCCCTATGTAATGTCATCTACAAGATAGTGGCATCAATTGTTGCTCAGAGACTAAAACTGATCCTACCAAGTATTATCTCCCCAGAGAAAACTGGGTTTGTTGAAGGAAGGCAGATTTTGGATGGGCTTGTGGTGGCCCAGGAAGTCCTTCACACTCTGAAAACGAAAAAAGAAAAGGGTATGCTAATTAAACTTGATCTTTCAAAAGCCTATGATAGGCTAAGTTGGAAGTACCTAGAAAGAATCCTTAAAGCCTTTGGATTCTGTGATAGATGGGTTAACTGGGTCATAAGCATGATCTCTACTCTGAATTTCTCTATTTTTCTAAATGGAGAGCCAACAACAACTTTCAATGCCTCAAGAGGTCTCAGACAAGGGGACCCCTTATCCCCCTTTCTCTGCATAATTGCAACAGAAGGATTAGGTAGATATTTTTAAAAAGAAGCAAGAGAAAGGAAAATTCAAGGCCTCAGATTATGGGGGAATCGAACCACAGTCACACACCAACAATTTGTGGATGACATAATGATATATTGCAAAGCCACCCTGAAAGAAGTCAAACGGATAAAGAAAATTCTAGAGATATTTATGGATAGTTCAGGGATGGAAGTGAATAATGACAAATCCAGAACCTTTTTCTTTAACACTGCAGAACCTGTTAAGAATCATCTAACCAGGGTCATGGGATATAGGATAGGGGATCTCCCTACCAAATATTTAGGAACTATGCTGGACACATCTACCCTTAAAATAGGAAATTGGAAAAATATCATTGAAAAGATCATGAAAAGGCTGGATAATTGGACCTTCCGTGCTCTGAACCTGGCAGCAAGGGTTGTGCTACTCAAAGCCACTATACAAGCAATTCTGATATATCCATTATCTGTGATGGCTGCCCCTAAAGGAATTTGTAATAAACTGGTAGAGATTTATAGAAAATTTCTATGGGGGGGCC
>APFE031401291.1:10095-23654 GCA_000404065.3 Pinus taeda
GCAAACCCTTCTGTGCCTTTTCTTTTCCTTTGGCTTTTTCTTTTGATTTTCTATCTAAAACTACCCTTATTGCTTCCAAGGCCCTAGATTAAGCAGTTGGGAACCTTCATTCTCTACATATCTACTTTACCTGCCAAGATTGAACTGTTTGGACAGATTTCTTTCTCTAATCTACAACAAAAATTGAAACGTGGCATGACCCAGCTTAGGCTGTTGGATCACCCATTTAGAAGTAGGGCAGCATCATCCAAATGTAAGTATATTTCTTCCACAAGAATATGAGATCTTTGTATCACCAAAGTAGATCATATTGGCACTTCCCCTGCCAATCATGAAAAATGAAACCTATTGGTATAGGTAGCTAACAGATGTCCTGCTAGAAAGCCATTGGATCGCCTTCGGTTTTTCCTTCACCTACCCTCCTGACAACATTTGATGGGCATTCTCATAGACCGCATGGGATTATCCCAGCCTTTCCTATATGTGTTGGAGGGAAGGTTGTCAATATTGAAGTAGAATTCATCGATGCTAACCTAGATTACAATCTCCTCTTAGGAAGGAACTGGATATATGAAATGGATGTTGTTCTTTCAACCCTGTTTTGTGTCATTTTCTTTCCTCATGAGGGGAAAATTGTTAATTTTGATCAATTGGATTATTCTCCAATTGATCCTCAAGCAACTTCGGACTCTACTGTTCCCTTAGTGGATAACCCTCGTTCACCTACTGACAATCTAGGAGTCGATATGTACTCTTCATTGATGGGTACGTTTAATATTCCCCATCCTACAACTAGAATAGATAGAATTTCATCCTCCAAGGACCCTTTACGGAAAGAGTTTGTTCAATCTCATTATTTTTCAGATCCTGGAGCCTTATCTTCATCTGTGACCACATCAAATGACAACAAGGTGGGTGGAATATAATCTCTTATGTTTGCAACAGAGCCTAGATGTGAATCTATCAGTAACTCTGCAGATGACCATCCTACTCCTTCCTCAGAGAAAGAGTTAGATGGTGATGTGGCTCATATTCGGACCCTTGATTCCACTTCTGCGTTAGATTGCTTGGATATTTTTTTTCCATCAGACGAAGCAATATTCGAAGCAATGAAGGTTGTAGATCGACCTTTGGAAGATTTACAACATCATTTATATTTCCTTCCTCCTTTGCATGAAGTCGAATCTAGGTCCTCCAGTTTGACTAACGATGTTTGTATGGTTCCTTTGGCTCCAGTATTGTTATCTGCCCAAAGAAGTATATTGGTTGGTTCGATAACTGTATCGATAAACATCCCTAGGAGCAAGCTGGCGGAGCCCCCTGATCAGCTCTACCTTAAGAAGTACTTTGCTTAGCAGTTATGCAATGGCTTATTTGTACATTTTGTATGTTTGTACATATCTCATTGGGAGTTTTTTGATATCGACACTTTTTGGTCTGCTGTGGAAAGTTTGGATGGATGACTTGGTCTATTTTGGATTCACCGATGGTGCTAGTCGGCACACTCGGAACCTCACTTCCACAGCTTGGGTAATTTACCATCCAACTAATCAGTTGATGGTGTCAAGGGGAGTATGCAATGGTCCCACTTTAAATAATATGGCTAAGTATAATGCCGTCATTAATTTACTATCTGAAGCAATTTATTATGAAATCGATTTGTTGGTAGTCTATCTTAACTCACAATTAATAGTGTCACAATTGAATAATATTTATCGGGTAAGGGATCCATGTTTATATCACTAATATTTAAGGGTGAGGTTGTTGCAATGATCATTTACTTACGTTAATTATTTTCACATTCCAAGATCTCATAATTGGTTAGCTGATTCTATCGCCAATCAAGCATTAGACTGGCATATCATTCATTCATCACAATAAAATCAAACATCAAAAAGTTGAAACTATATATATATATATATATATATATATATATATATAATATATATAATAATATATATATTATATATATATATATATCCGAGTGTACATAAGTGTGTCCAAAGTAATATGCAAAAATTGGGACACAAATGCCCATAATCATGTCCAGTACATTTAATGCCCCAACTTAAGATGAGTAGCTAAGTATGCGACTACTACTTTGGCCACACGCCTAAGAGTACGAACCCAGTAATATGGCATGCCAACCACATGATGTTTCATGTCTATAAGGAGATCCTCTACAGCCTCCATCAATACTCGGTGAGTTAGTCTCACCAAATTCTGTTGAACTATGTGTAGAAGTTGCTTTGTGTCTGTAGCCACCTCTTCGGCTCCTCAACCACGATTTCCATGTCGTGGGAACCCATGTGGTCATATTGGCCCAATATCTGAAACATGATCATCATATTAGTCATTTGAATCCTATCAAAAATATTTTTCAAAACTCAATATTATTTGAAAAATCATAAAAAAAATAATCAAAAACATTTGTTACCTATATCGCCCCATGTTGCGGTTGGTGGTAAAGCTAGATCGTGATTCCCTCAGAAGTCAAATCCAGCATAGGGATAGTCATCTATGATGATGATATGTTTCTCCCACCAGGAGAAGAAGTCATCACCGAAAGAAGTCAGTGGAACATCCACACCTCCTAGTCGTTTCATCAAGTCAGCCCACCTTCCCATTCATGGATCTCGTGGGGTGCTGATTGAAACTGATACTCTAGGACGGAGTGCTAGGACCCTCTAAAAGAATAAAGAGCACAAAATAGTTCCATAACCAAAGTTTTTAGTGTTCCCCTTCTTGATAAAAGTAAGTTGGCTCTTCAGGTTGGCGAGAAGAGGAGTACACTAATCAAATACAATGGTGAGACAATCTACCACCAAGCTCATGGCTAGCCATCAAGCTTGGTGTAAGGAAGTTGATCCGTTCACTATGGCTATAGTGAACAAGATGATCCTCAGTGATAAACCCTCCACATGCTTGATTGTAATTTTACTTCCAACCTTTTCTGGATGACCCAGGCAATATATATGCACGTAGTTCTCAATAGAGAGACTGCCTTGTGATCTGCCTATGGAATGCACTACCTCTCCCCTCCAGGAAAGGCTTGTGATGAAATAAATATCCTCGATCTCTATCTTGAGTGGAATTTTATCAATCATAAATGAGTCATCCTCGATGCTCCAGTAGTGAATGAGCATTTCGAACAGGTGGGTGTTTTCTTTCATGTTTGGCATTTTAAATATTTTTAGCAAACTGCACCCTCTTAAGGCATCCAGGGCATTAGGATTGTTCATAACCTCATCATCCACTAAAGAATGCTCTCTTTCTATCCAAGTGACTGGCATCCTGAAGAAAAAACAAATTTGGACCATTAGATTTTTGTTTTGAAGTTTTTGTGGTGTATACGCAGGTCCGTTTCATACGCAGTCGCATCTAGGGCCTGTGTATACGCGGGCTGCACATAGCAAACCCACATATACGATGCGACAAAATTTTTGACAATAATTCAATGGTGAAACTTGAATTAAAAATTCTAAAACCAATCATAATTGGATGCAAGATAAGTTTAAGGGTTACTTGGTGATTTTGGGAAGATTTGAACAGTCAAATTTGGCGTATGGCAAAGTTTGCTCCTTTTTCTCCACTCCTTTGCTCTCAAATCAAACGGTGATAGTGGTGAGTCCAAACACTATTTTATAAGCTTTGAAAATGTCAAATTTTTTTCAAAACTTTATTTTGTTTTGTCTCATGTAACTTTAAATTCGGAGCTTGGAATGTCGAGAATGGTTTGGTTTTCAGGACATTTTCGATTCTTTTTTGATAGTTTTGAGATGGTTCCATGACTGCTAACCTGTCATGGAAGGTATTGTTTTGTCACTGGCATATAGGTTAGGGAAGCCATTTTTCTATTACATTATGCATACTAGCCTCCATTTATCGATGAACTTGCCATAGGGTTGATACCATCGTGTCATGGTTCATAAACTGTCTTCACTAGTCGATTTTTTAAATCATGACATGATGGTAGAGCCATCCTTTTCATGGGCATCGTAGTTAGCACCTTACTGACATTTGTTGCCCATGTTGCTTTGATTTGAGTAGGCTCGGGATTCCTTTGTAGTCCTGTCATGACTTATGCGATCAAGACTCATTCCTCTTTGCTTCTTCACTTCATTCTAGCCTTATACCCTAGAGGCTCCTTTGTGTCGAGTTGTACTACTGCATTGCATTTTGACCATTTACACCTTTTAGCCTTGAGTCGGCTTCACTTGGACTCGTGTTTAAGACAAATTTTGACCATAATGACTACAAAATCAAACTTGCATTCCCTTGACTTTTGTAACTTGACACACCTTGACCCGTGGAAGGAACACACCTTTGAGTGTCTTTGACTAGTTTTCACCTCCCTGCATTGAGCATAGGATTGTTCCAATCCCAAGAACTAGATCATCTGCTTCACCGACACTTGTTCTTTCCATTGTACTATAGCATTCTTTTATTCTTTTTCCAGCTTAAAGAAAAAGACAAAAAAAATATTTATTCCAAAAAGGCGGGAACAGGATAATATTTCCACTTTTTGTTGGCAGCTAGAGTCAGTCATGTCACCCTTGAACAAAGCACTCAAAATAAAGTCTCCTCCATTTGGGCGGGATTTAGTTTGAATTAGGTATGGCTTAACCTTGTTATTGAGTCAGTTCTCCCTTGATTGGTTTTCTCTTCCAATCATATGGAGGGTTCATTCATGCATGTGCATGACAAACTTATACAGAGTCATCATATGTTGCCACATAGTAACATTGAGTCGTGCTTTTGTTCAAGGGAAGTTACTGAGTCGGCCTCTCTACAGTGTCTCTTGACTCATTTTTCGGTTAGCCATCCCTGGTTGTTAGTTTCTTGTTTTTATTTGGAAAACTAGTGTCCATTTAGAGTTGCTAGTCCCACTAAGATGGGTAGCTATCTTAGAAGCAAACAAACTAAAGTTACTTGTGTTTTCGTTTACGAGAGATAGATGAGAAAGAAGCAGAGAGTAGCAACCTCAGTCTTTCACTTGGATCCTTGCTTGTTTCCTCCCTCCTTCCTTACTTGTCCCGCATCAAAGAACACCTATAGAGTCAAAGCAGCATAATACCATCAAAGCATAGAGATCTATAACCATAAACAATATAGGATCAGATGTATATTAACCATACAAATGCATACATCAATACAAGATTCAGAGATATACAAGAATATGGAGGAAAAATCAAATAGATTTATTGATAGAAGTAGTAGAAGAAAGGATTACAATCCATTGGTTTGACCCAGTGCCATCTTCCCAGCATGAAAGCCCTCTTCACGTCATGAAAATCTAGTTCACCCAACACTATGATGTTTCACAGGGAAACCAACAACACTTCCTTACAAAATACCAGATTCCAGCCTTTGGATCTCTAGAATGAGGGATCCATACATACATACATATAATATATATATATATATATATATATATATATATATATATATATATATATAGATATATATATATTTTTCAAGTGGGTGAGTTAGATTTTGGGATTTTTATTAGTGTCATTTCTCTGATAGTTCTTGGTTCCACTTAGAGATTTCATTATCTTTTACTCATCCCTGGGCGAATTCAGAGAAGCAAGTGTCAAAAGAGCAGTTTCTAGAAGATTCTTTGGGTTTCTGCCTAGCAAACGGCCTCTTCCATTTGTCTGCTCTCGCCCATCGCACTCTATAGAAGGGCTTTTTAGTATGCATCACACACCCCGTGTGCAATAGGTGAGATTTAGTGCACCCTAACCATGGAGCAGGTGAGATGGTCCAATTTTGACTAGTTCTGAGAAGTTTTTCAGGGAGAACTTCTGGGAGATGATGTAACCAGTTGACCTTATTCCTTTAGGGTATGAAACAACACTTTTAGGGGCTTAGAAGCCCTCAATTTATGGACATATGAGATTGGGGTTTCAGTGCCCAAATATGTTTATAACAATTTCCCCCTAAATCATGAGGTTGTAAATATTCTGATGTCAGGGAAAATGCTTTATGATGAGGATCTGAGGTATTTCGAACTAGAAGGTGACTTGTAATAAGATACAATACAATACATTATATTCATAATATTTTAATGATCTAGCTAAGGCGGGCATTTCCATGCTTAGCTTCATAAATTCACTTTCATGTACATATGACAGACAATCGTCTGTGTGACAGACTAATGATTCTGGTAGAGCCATCATCCTTTGGATTAGATGATTATCTGTGCAACTATGAAGTACATTCAATGCCTTTATTTTCCTAAATATATCGTAGCCTGGATGGATGAAACTAGATCCAGGGTCTTCAAACTCATTCAATCTTCGCTTGAAGTACAAGTCGATCCATGTGAAAGTATGTTTTGATGTCGAACATGGAAAGACATCGCCTGATTACCAGCCAATGATGTAAGTTGTTAACAGGCACGAGAGGAATCACTGATAATGATGATGAACCTCAAGGTACTGCAGTACAATTCACGTGGTCTGAGTACATGAGTCGATGTCAAACACCACGTAAAATCTTTCGGTCGAAGGTCATTGATGTAAACCTATTGCCAGCAGTGAGAAACTTGCCATTGAGGCATGCAAGCTTCAAAGTACTGAAAGGGTTGTTCCTAAGTCAACTTCTTGGATAATGAGCTGATGTCAACAAGAAGTGACCCATCATAGGAGGACCTTAATGAATCCCACATCTACGACATGAAATGGAGCAAATGATTTTGTGGAGGTGAAAACGATCTGATGATACAAGGTTCAGGGTGGCTGTCATGAAAGAATGAAGCATGAAGGTAACGTAGTAGATGAGATGTTAGCTGGGTTTGTGAATTCTCTAAGCGACTTCTCTTGAACATATCAGCTACATTGAAATGGATTGGTAGCATTAACCCCAAAAATGGATGGTACGGGGGACCAATGGTGATATGACTGGTGAACGGCATAGCCCAACCTGACTCAATCATGGTGATGGAGTGAAAGTGTCTCGTTCAAGAGCGACCTGCTATCAATAAAGTTTCTTCAAGATTTCTTCCCAATTTTTCCCCAATCATTTCTGACCAGTATCTCTTTATTTTTGTCAAGCTTGAGGAGGATAACATATTCTTGTTCTATAATTTGCCCTTCGGGCAAACCTATCGCTATGTTTTAGCGAGCCTAGTGACAGTGAAACTCACTCTTGTCTTCATGGACAAGTTTGTTGCTATTGTTTTAACGAATTTAACAACAAGGATAACTCGGTCCTTTTCAATTTTAGAGAGTCTGAAAAGAGACGGAAAGGAAACTCCAGTAATCCTTTTTCTTAGTATAATCCCTTAAGTCCAAAAAAGTATAAAATAATATGAAAGGGATGACTTTTCGATAGCTTTAACAAGCCAAACAAGACAAGTGCTCGATCTTTTTGTGTAATAATCCCTCAGGTCCAAAAATATTAAAATCTAGAGGAGGGTTGAAACTTCCAATCACTTTAACGAGCTGGAGAGGCCAATGCTCGGCAATCGTTTCATATTTTACGAGTTAGATGAAAATAGCTTAAAAGAGACTTGTTTTTTGAGGAACGAGTGATGCTTTCGGATAGCAGCTAGTTCTAGGTAAGGTTTGGAACTTTTCAATCATGGTAGTGTAAAGAAGGTGGCTAACAGAATCACTCATCGCAGTTGTTCCTCAAAAGGGGTAAACAATCAAATGGAGGTGGATGATCAACTAAAAAAGAATGGAGGTGATGGTAAGAACATGACAAAGGCTCAAAAACTGATAATTATGCGATCCCAATGGTTATTTGCTGAAGGATGGGTTCATTTTTTAATGAGCTTAAACTCTATGGGAACATATGCTTATTGCTAGGTTTATTTTTTAATGAGCTTGAACTTCGTGTAAACCTGCTCGTGCCAGTTGTATAACAAGGATATCTCTCATCAGTAAGTTCATTTTTTAGGGATCTTGCCCCATGCTCAACTTTTCTCCAAAGCCTTTTGTTATGCAAGCTAGGAATGACCAACCTACGAGTCTAAAGGGTTGAGAGCCTACAAACTAAGAAAATAAATGGTTGCTTTTCACTTTCATACAAAAAGGTTTGCATGCACCCAAGTATAAAGAAAAGTAGAGTTTCCAGGTTACCATATCAAAGTTCTCGCATTTGCAAGATTGATCCATCTACATTTGCAGACAAAACACTTCCTTGGCTCTGTCCATCGAAATAGAAAAAGGTGAATGGTGGGATGCATCCGCTCACATAACTTTGACGAGGGAATCTTATTCCAGTCTAATCCCATTTTCCTAAACGGACGGGTGTGTCAGACTAGTCATATATCCTCCGTCGAAACCTACCCATACCTAAAGTTTTCTTGCTGAAGCAAACCAGGTTGCATGCCCCCTAGGTTTAGTCACATTCATTGAATCACTCACGCTCATCAAGTGGATTGACTGAAGATTGATGAGACATTCCTTGTGCAAAAAAACCAGTTAGGGATGCAACTTGACTAGTAGCTATGTTTTAACCGAGGAATGAAATCTGGTCTACGAGCTGGACCACTCTGCCTTCATGTGGGAAACACATCACTCAAAAGAGTGAAGAACAATAACTCCCGTGCTATAAATGTAGTCATGCCCAAGGAGTATATTGTAGTCTAATGGCCCTTGGACTACCATCACGTTCAGATAAATGATTTTCCTTCTCAATGTTATAGAAAAACTTGGAAGGATCCCTAACGGTCGACTGTTTTCTTTGTTGAAGCCTGATAGATTTCAAATCTCAGGCAGAAGCGATGGCAAACCAAGTGCTTTCCAAGTAGTGGAGGAAAGGATACTCATGGAATCCCCTTCATCTATGATAGTACCAACCATGACGATTCTGCAAGCTTGTACTATGATTCGGAATGGTACATTAGACGGTAGGCAGGGTCTCCCTAGTAGATTCCAAACGAAGGAAATGACTAGATTGCTTAGAGGAGGGACCGAATAGATGGCCAGATGAATCTCTAATGAACTTCCTTCCTGCGGTAAAGGAATAGGTAGATTTCCCCCAAGTTCATCATATTTTTGGTTAACAAAAAGAATTTGAATGGTCTCGTACTCATTCTCTTCGATGATTGTATCATCTGAAGGTAGACCTTCTGAAGACAAAACTGGGCCGAATGTCGTCTCAACCTGTTGACTTTGGTCCTGTGTGGAATCATAGGGCTTATCTTCAATGATAGATGCTTCGACCAAGAACAAAGGTGTGTCAGTCGGATTTTCAACTAGTTATGGACTCGGCAAGAGTTTCTTGTATCCAGGAGGAAGCCGTAGTAGTGAAGCAGGATAGTTATCCAAGACTCTTTTAGCTTCATCCAAGAAGGGACAACGGTGGAGGGCATGATCACCTTCACACAGTCTACAAAGAAATTTAGATCTTCCTTTTTTTCCATTGATTTCAACTTCACTAGTTGACCGTGTACTTTCAACATGATCGTCAGAGGTTGAGGACACCAGATTGTGCAAGTGAGGAGACCAACCCCTTAAGATCCATGGGATGCAAGAACAATCTCGATGATAGTGGTCTCCCTTGCAAATTACACATGGGGATTTAGGTTTGGATGGTGTAGTGTGTGGATTTTCGCTAGGAGATGCATGGTTGCCCCCTTTTTCCATTGGCTTCTTCTTCTTCTTCTCCTTCATTTTCTTCTTCTTCTCAATTACATGGTTTTTAGTTTTACTAGCTTCACCAAGTGAACAGGAAGAAGGAGAGGGAAAAACTAATGAAGTAGAAGGTTGGGGAGGAACTTTAGTATCATATGGTTACTGATTTGATTGCTCAGGAATCACGGTGTTTTGAATGAAAAAGGTCAAGAAAAGGCATACTGGCAGGCCAATTGTAAGTCCTGGAAGGGATAATGTAGCCATATGAGGTGCACCAACATCTCCACAACAGGAGAAGGGACTACGATTCCCCCCAAGGGGAAATCCCTGATTGGTGGACTCCATTTTCTTAATATAAGACCAACAAGGGAACAGTGACATTATTCTGGTTAAAATAAATTCTATGACGTTTTGACACAACTTGCTTTTTCAATTTTCAAGAGTTGAGGAAAAGCTAAAGATGACTCTAGTTGCCTTCGTTTTTTAATGAGCCTGAAGTGACAAGTGCTCAGATGGACATTTTATTTTAAGGAGTTTGAAAAGGAACGAAAGTGACTACTCTAGAAATATAGACAGAGGGATTACCAAGCCAATCACAAAACTGCAAAATACTTTTAAAGGTATGGCAGTAAATCTTCCCAAAATATGTGTTTAATGCATTGTGATTGATAGGGCAGCAGACATGGCTTCCTAAGGATAAAGGATATAGCCTATTGTGGTCTCCCAATATATACTCAATGGTACATGGGAGCACAAGTTTGTACTGGTACTTGTCGTATCAAAGAGAAGGAATCACCAAACCTACGATGAAAATGATAGTTACCAGGCTTTATGACGCCGAAATACGCCTCTAGCCTAGACTTCTAGATGTTGTGCATTAGGTTCCAAAATGTTTTTATGTTCATTGAAATTTATTTTACAGTTGATCTTTCTTAAGAAGTTTTCCTTTAAGTTTCATCGCGTGATGTAGATATGCAATTCCTAAATATGCAATCTAAGATGATAAACAGTCATTTACTTTCTTTTTGCAATGAAAATCCTAGCTACTAAGGAAAGAGAAGTAAAATTCTTTCAACATAGAGTATAGAGCACACACTAAGATTCACTGTCCTAAATCAATTTCCGCATGCAGTCAAAATGCAAATGCACATGCATGTATTTGTTTCCTGCTTTCTTAATGTGTGAATGACAAAAAGAATGCTAAGTACAGATCTGAACTATTTTTCTTTCAAAGCGACAGTACTAACAATTTTCTTTTCAAAAAATGAAAGGAAGACTAAGACGACACTTTGCGATTTCGAATTGAAAACTGCTTTCAACACTTGAAATACTATTAATTCAAATCAAATACAATGGCAAAAGTGTAATTGACTATCAAAAAGAGGAAGACTTTACGACACTCTTTTCTTTGACTGGAAACGACACTTGTGACACTTTCAAATCGAAATAAGACTATTCGTTTATGATTTTGTTTGCAAAGGAGAATGTAAATGACGAAAAATAAATCAAAGCATTCACAATTCTTTATCAATGGAGACTGAATAATGCAAAGGAAGGGAGTTTCAATAATTATACACTGATCATAGACAACAAAACTACTGAATACAGTTGAAGAAAATGAAGAAAAAACCAAAATATGGAGGCAGAAAAAGTTTCACCTAATCATCACACCTATAACACAAGGAAATAGGGATGCATCTCACCTGCAACACAGGAGAGGTGCAATGCATCTAGACTGCCAATGAGAGACAGTGTGATGGTCCAGGGATGAGACTGAGCTTGGTTTTGGCTCACAGTTTGTAGCTTAGTTCAGGGATTTAGGCTGAGCTAATGATAGGTAGTAAACACAAAGCATAGGGGCTGATATAATGAGGTTACTTGAGCTACCACCAAGGCACTTAGGATGTTTGTAAATTAGATGTTTAGTTCATAAACTAACCTAGATATTGAATGAAGCAGCATTGATCTATTTTGTTGTTGCATAACAAAAGCAGTTTGAAGGCTAGTTGGCTTAACTTCAAGCTCCGTCTGTAGTTTATAAAGAAAACAAATAGAAACAAGCAAGCAAACTATTCGTTCCCCAGTATGGTCGCCATTTTGTTATCAGGAAAACTAGTGTCCATTTAGAGCTGCTAGTCCCACTAAGACGGGTAGCTATCTTAGAAACAAACAAACTAAAGTTACTTGTGTTTTCCTTTATGAGAGATAGATGAGAGAGAATCAGAGAGTGCCAACCTCAATCTTTCACTTGGCTCCTTGCTTATTTCCTCCTTCCTTGAACATAGCTTCGCCACTCCTTCCTTACTTGTTCTGCTTCAAAGAACACCTGTAGAGTCAAAGAAGCATAATACCATCAAAGCATAGAGATCTATAACCATAAAAAATATAGGATCAAATGTATATTAACCATACAAATGCATATATCAATACAAGATTCGAAGATATACAACAATATGGAGGAAAACTCAAATAGCTTTATTGATAGAAGTAGTAGAAGAGAGGATTACAACCCATTGGTCTAACCCAGTGCCACCTTCCCAACATGAAAGCCCTCTTCACCTCATGAAAAGCTATATCACCCAACACTATGATGTTTCACAGAGAAACCAACAGCACTTCCTTACAAAATACCAGATTCTAGCCTTTGGATCCCTAGGATGAGGGATCCATATATAGATATTTGTATGTGGGTGAGTTAGCTTCTGGCATTTTGATTAGTGTCATTTCTCCAATAGTTCCTGGTTCCACTTGGAGATTTCATGATCTCTTACTCATCCCTAGGCGAATTCAGAGAGGCAAGTGTCAAAAGAGCAGTTTCTAAAAGATTCTCTGGGTTTCCACCTAGCAAACTGCCTCTACCATTTGTCTACTCTCGCCCATCACACCCTATAGAAGTGCTTTTCATTATGCATTGCACCCCCGATGTGCAATAGGTGAGATGCATCGCACCCTGACCATGGAGCACATGAGATGGTCCAATTTTGACCAGTTCTAAGTAGTTTTTAAGGGAGAACTTTTGGGAGATGATGTAATCAGCTGACCTTGTTCCTTTAGGATATGACGAAGCCATCAATTTATGGACATATGAGATTAGGGTTCCAGTGCCTAAATATGTCTATAACACTTGTCTATCATCACATCAGTTATATTGGTCCTTTACTCATGTCCGTTTGAAAAGGTCTCCATTGACTTCTTACTAGCGGGTCTTGTCCTTATCGACGACAACATCTTTCTCTAAGGATAGGCCTAGAGCCGCACCTTGGCCCTATTTTCATTATTGATAGGTAACCTTGTGCTCAACATCAATTAGTATCATGGGTCTTTGACTGAGTGGTTTTCCTTGTGTTCGACATTAGCTTACACTATCACACATTGGGATTCGTGTAGTACCTTGGTTTCCATTTGGCCCTATAGGTGGATACCTTGCCTCTGTGTCAGCTTTCATTATTGGTTGGTTCAGAGGGTTTTTGTCATGTGCTAGCCACATCTTGTGTACACCAGAAACGTGCTTTGGTTAGGTTACTACATCTTTTTTCATCCAATTCCTTCCACATTATTGGCCTACAGGTTACACTCGCACTAGATTGATGAAGGATGCCTTAATGTCTTCCTTCTAGCGGATCTTTCTCTATGGACTGTGACTCATTGCTATGGGGGAAAGATCTAGAGTCCATTTGGCAGTACCTTGGGGTTTGCAGTCATTAGTGGTAGTTCCTTCGCTATCGACAGTGGGAAACCATCATTGTCTCTTGATTGATAGATTCTTATAGGTGTTCAACTCTAGCTCATCTATTCACACTTCTTAGATTGTACTTGTTACACTGAATTTTGTCACCCTGACTATCTGCAGTATGTGGCCTCATCAATAGCCACATTGTCCTCTTTGTCAAGCCCCATACCTCTGCTCTTCATGTCAAAACCTCAAAGAGAGAAAAAGTCACTTAAAAACATGTTTTTCTCTGGGTA
>APFE031401301.1:0-26178 GCA_000404065.3 Pinus taeda
GTAAGCTTGTTCAGGCAGAGGATGTGAGAAATTGGATGCCCAAATTCCTGCTACAACAACTGATTACATTTCTCTTATTTGTTAATTACTGAACCAAATTATTTACTGTTTCCTACAATAAACACTTAAATGAATACACTGTAGCCTTCACCATTTAAATAAAATATGAAAACTAGAAACTGAACAAGAAAGAAATACACAACACATTGACATAGTTATTTTTGGACAAACATCCCCGAAAATACCAAATGCAGGAAAACCGATGCAGCAGCTCTGAGGGTTTTATTATTTTGCAGTATTAATTTCTGAATACAATCTCTGGATGTCTTCCCAACAATCCAGTTACAGAGAATATTGCTGACAGAGAGATAAGTGAGGTTACCTCACTCTATCACTGGAAATCCTAGCTGATCCAGCCACTAAATGAACTGCCCCTAGTTGCGTCTGCGCTGCCTCTACGCAATCACCACGTCAACCCAGCGTCACACCCTTTGGGGACAGTGTCACCCCTTTAGCTGATTGATTTGCTACCCAGGAACTTCAATTTGCACCTCTCGGTCTCACACCCCGACTTTCGGCTTCTGCAATCGATTCATCAACAAATTTTCGAATTCCCTATTGGCTTCTGCATTGCCTCTCCGTGGCTCTGTGTCAACCTCTCTAGCTCTGTGCTGCCTCTGTTGGATCTCTCTCTCTCTCTCTCTTATCTGCTGGGCATTCTCCGATCGGGAAAGATTTCCCTTCGGATACTATGCCTGCCCATCATTGCAAAAGTTCACTATTGAAAATCTCTCCAGGAGCTACTCTGCTTTGGAAAATTGAATTTCTGATCTCCCCTCTGTGTGTTCTCCAAGTGCCCCTCAAGCCTCTTCTTATATCTTTCTGTTGGACAACCAACGAGCCAGATTAACTTCTATCAATGGCTTAGATCATTTTGGCTTGATCCTCATCTTCTTTTAGAAGTTACACCCACAGTTTAGGTTAATACCCATTAATTATTTTAATTCCCTAAGTTTAGACTTAGGGTCCCGTTAAAAATAATTAATTATTTTAATAAAAATGTCTCCGGGTGGAATTTCCCAAAACGATTTCTGGGTATTGCAGAATGCTTGTGTCTAATCCTCCATGCAAATTTTCAGACTTAGAGCACATCTGATGCTACCAAAAATCAACACTCCCTCTTAGTGAGAAATGTGCTCTAGCAATGCACCTCGCTGAAGCATCACTCTGTTATGTAACATCTCCTTTTGCGTTATTGATGTCTGAAATCCTATCCACCAACTCATGTGCAAATGTTGCATCTGTACTGCTACTGACCCTACCACTGTCAACATTGCATCTATACTGCAACTCCCTCTTAATTTTGCATCCGTGATGCTGTTGGCCCTGCCACTACCAACTCTGCATCTACATTGCGACCTTCTCCAACCGTTGCTGCTATTAGATCAGCAACAGAAAAGCATCCCAAATTACTGAACTAATGTTCAGTACGATGCATCTCATTGCTAAAGTTTGACTGTTGCTAGTCTCTACACTAACCCTCTACGTTGTTGCTAACCTTTGCTCTATGCCATCTACACTGCTACCAACTCTGCTCTGCACTACTCAGTCTCTAGCGCTACTAGCCACTGCAACTGTCACTCCAACACTCCTCTGCACCAACACTGGTCCATCCTGTTACTACTAATTTGGGCTCCCGTAGCAAGGAATTGATCCGAGAGGTGTGCTCCTCAAGGATCCTGCCCATCTGTATTTCTTTCAAACTACAACTCTAAATCACCCCACCTCCCTCCTGGAGATGCCTGGGATGTCATGGCGAGCTCCTCCTCCTCGATATCCACAGATGCAACCTTCAGATCATGCTTCTCATCTTTGTCCTTCTTCCTAAGAGGACGCTGTGTTGCGTAGTGACCGAATTCCCCACACCTGAAGAATTTGATCTTCGAAACATCTTTCTTCTTCTTTTGTTGCTCCTGCTGCCCCTTGGATAAGAAGGTTGCATTCTCTTCCTCTTCCTTGGGCTTCAACCCACTACTGTTGTTTCCATCAAGTTTACACTTGACCAAGTCTCTCCTCAGCTCCTCTTGCTTAAGATCTGCCCACATTTCATCCTAGTTTGGCAAAGTCGCCCTACCCAAGATGCTCTAGACAAAGACTTGCCACTCCTCAAATACTAAATTTAGGGCCAAGCTTACAATCTCGGAACCTTGAGGTGTTGACCCCACAGGTGCCAGTTCATCTCGGGTCTCTTGAAGCTTACTGAGGAACAGATCAATGCATTCCCCTTTCTGCATCTGAAGTGATCTCATCTTTTGCTCTAACTACATCTTCTGCTGCTCGGAAGATGCTTGATACAGCGTCGACAATGCATTCCACATCTGCTTGGCACTGTCTCTGTCAGCGATGCGACAGACTATATGATCCTTTACTCCATCGAGAATCATTCTCTTTGTCTTTGCCATTTCTCCCTTCTACTTCTTGAGTGGGTCTGGATCCGCAGGCTCAGCTACCACGCTATCGACATAAACTTTGAGAAAATGTTAATTCAGAAGGCATGACATCCTCACCCTCTAAATCACATAGTTGGATGCACCATCCAACCTATCCTAATCTCTCAGTCCACTAGTTTCCATCTCTGCCAATCGAAATGTCGAATGACCTCCTCTCTCCTGCTGCTGCTCAGCAAATGAGAATTCGAATTCCCTGGCTAGGAATTCTCTGAGGAAGATATTCCCTCATGTGTCTCTCTTCTTCCATATGACGTCTTTTTGCCCAACAACTGCCTACAAAAAACTGCGTCCCACTGGTTCCATCTGCCGCTGGCAGATTTCGATTCTGAAATATTACCTCTCTGTCAACTCACTCAGAAAGAGATTTACCACGAAAATCTAGCCGTCCTAGCCTGAACTGCACAACCCTGTTGATTTGGGTAGCATCGGATGTGCTGTAGCCATGAAATTTGGTGGAGAGGCTAAAACACATGAGATCTCCAAGGCGCAGAAATGGTTTGGGGAAATTCTAACCGGTTTGAGAAATATTAAAATAATTAATACTTTTTAATGGAGTTCCTAAGTCTAAACTTAGGAAAAATAAAATATTAATGGATATTAATATAAAATTGGGTTAGAAGGTTCCAAAAATCATGGATCAAGCCAAATCTAATCTTAATCGTTGATAGAGATTTAATTTCGGCCATTGATGGACCAACGAGAAAAGTATAAGAAAAGGCTTGAGGGTCAGTTGGAGAACACACCAGAGTGATCAGTCATTAATTTTGCTAGAGCGAACCTGCTAAGCAAAAGTAAATCAGTCATCAGCAACGAGGGGCAGTGAATACATTACAGAGAGGCAGAGTTAGTACCAGAGAGACAGCACAGAGCCTAAAGAGGTTGACACAGAGGCAGTTGGGTGTGATGCAGAGGCAACTAGGAGCTATGCACAGCCACAAGAGGCCAGCGTGGGTGACGCAGAGGGTCTAAGTGTTGACGCAAAAGCTTCAGTAGCTGCAGAAAGGCTAGCAGAGCTGACGCAGGGCCAAGAGGCAATGCTGGTAGGATTTTCGTGGGGCAGACTGGGTGCTGGTGAGCCGAATAGGGTGACGCAGTCCCTATCAGAGTGACGCAGACTAATGGAAGCTGCAATTGTTGTTGTGGGATCGTTAATCCGGTGATTGATCAGCCGAAATATCTATCTCCAAGGAGAGGTACTATTGTCGAGGGCATTCTCTGTTGGGTGAGCCATTCCTGGCACCCTAGTTGTATTCTGAAAACTACATAATAATAAAACCCTCTGAATAGCTGCACCAGTTTTCCCGCATTGGGTTTTTCCGAGGACACTGGTCCAAAAATAATGGTGTCACTTGTGTGCTTGTTTTCTTTTAGTTGATGATCTGTAGATGTTGATACTGTACTTATGTTTATTTTCAGTATTTACATGGTAAATAACTTGTTAAGTAATTAAACAAGTAGGAAGAAATAAACCAGATAGTACAGAAAGAATTTCTAACGGCTCAAACTTAGAAATTCCAACAAATCCCTCGGGGGATTCAAATTGCTACCTCAATAGGAATTTCGAACTCCCTTTCTCCTTCAGCAATGGGCTCTTCCGGCACAACTCTTTTGATTCACCTGCAGCTCCAATACCATGTGAAAATTTGGATGCCCAAATTCCTACTGCAGCAACTGATTACGTTTCTCCTATTTGTTAGTTATTGAACCAAATTATTTATTGTTTCCTACAGTAAACACGGAAACAAATACACTGTAGCCTTCACCATTTAAATAAAATACGGAAAAAAGAAACTGAACAAGAAAGAAATACACTACACATCTACACAGTTATATTTGGACAAATGTCCCCGGAAAAACCCAATGCGGGAAAACTGATGTAGCAACTTTGAGAGTTTTATTATTATGCAGTAGTAATTTCTGAATACAAACTCTGGATGACTTCCCGACAATCCAATTACAGAGAATATCACTTACAGAGAGATAAGTGAGGTTATCTCACTCTATCACTGGAAATCTTAGCTAATCCAGCCACTGAATGAACTGTCCCTGGCTGCCTCTGTGCAGTCAGCATAGTGTTACACCCTCTAAGGACAACGTCACCCCTTCAGCTAATTGATTTGTTGCCCAAGAACTGCGATTTCCACCTCTCGGTCTCACACCCCAGCTTCCAGCTTCTGCAATCGATTCCTTCAACAAATTTTCACATTCCTTCTTGGCTTTTGTGTTGCCTTTGTTGGATCTCTCTCTCTCTTCTCTGCTGAGCTATGTTGCTAGGAAACGTGGGTTCGAGGACGGGGACAGGGACGACATTTTTTGAAACAGAGTGTGTGGGTTTGTCGGGTAATATAATAATATTAAATTTTAATAGTTAAATTTTATAATTATAAATTATAAATATAATATAATTAAAAATATATACGAAATTTGGAATTTGTATATTTTTGAGCTTTGAACAAGAAAACTTTAATCATTTAAACATGCACATCATTGAACATTCAACAATCACATTGAAATTTCAAAATTTATCACCAAAAAAATTTTCAGTGTTTACTTATTAATAAGAATTAGGAATCATGATATATGTCCATTGTCATACTATATTCAAAATTTTCCTTAAGGCATCTCCAAACATGAACTAGGAAATTTTTAAAATACTAAAATAAAAATAGCTAAATTCTAATGAACAATGGCTTCCTCAAGCCATGTCATCAACATCCATATCACCAACATCACTTAGATCTTCAGCTAACATGCTCTCCAGGTAGGAATCACTCTCATCCTGAAGCTCTTGCTCATCCATAGCAATTGGAGGTAGCTCAATAAGGCTATCTAGTTGTATCTCCTCGTCCACACACATAGCATCATCTATGTGTTGGTCCTGTTGACCACTACGTGTCAACTACCCTTAGCAGTACACCCCCTTTTCTTCGCAAAAGGGATAGCGCTTGATTGACGTGTCCGTGCCATTCGACAGTCATCGTCGTCTTGATCATGTTGTAAACCCAGTCTGTATGTGTAAATTGTAAATAATCTTAGCAGAGCTGAGTCATGTATGTAAATTGCCTAGGTGGACCTAATTTTCTAGTGATAATCTACGTTCCGGAAGGTTTTTTGTCGTCACCGATCCATGATCGGCAGAGTTTTCCTTCAAGCCTAACCCCAAAGCCAGAATGAATTTTGTCATTAGAATCTTAGGGGAATCCTAGTGTGTTGATCTGCTAGATTATATTTGGTTACAGAACTGGGTGGTCTATGAGGGTCTATGTCAAATGGGTTTTCCCTCTTGAGATGTATAATTGTAAAAGTCATGATGTAAAGTGTCTAGAGGGTTAGAAAAGGTTTTAATCCCCTCATAAGTCCCAAGTCCTAGATGATTTTTCCAAAGGCTAAGTTCGAGGATCCAAAAAAAAAAAAAAAAAAAAAAAGATATAAAAATAAATAAATAAATAATAAAAATTAAAAATAACTAAAAAAATAAAATAAAATAATAAATAATAAATAATAAATTAAATTAAAAAATATAATAATAATAAATAAAAAAATATAATAATTTGTTTTGAAAAAATAAAATAAAAATAACAAAATAATAGTAAGTCAATTTTTTGAGAAAATAAATGCAAAGTTTTAATTTTTTAATATATTAAAATGCATTTAAAAAATTCGACGGATGAGATTAAAAGAAATCTTGATCCTCATCGACGGTCAAGATCGTTTTAACATGGATCACTCGAACTAGCCGTTGGGAATTTTTCCTTTAAATAGGGTGCTAGGGGTCATTTGAGATCAGTTTAGATCTGAGAGTCCGGTGCTAAAGAAAGCTCTCTTGTAGTCAGTTTTTGTGCAATAAAGAAAGACTTTGGGGTTGAAAATCTTGCTAGTGTTACTCTTCTGGAAACGCTATAAGATTGTTTTATTTTTCTGCATAATCTTATTTCAATCATTGATAATAGCTTGATGAAGATTGATTCAGGCACAGGTATCTTGTCTGATCTCTGGGGTTTGAACGATAGTTTAGATTCTGAAATATAATGGTAGGTATCTCCATTTGATCTAGATTTCATTATTGTTTTCTCCCTCTATGTTAATGGTTGATTTTAAGCTGTGCAGGAAATCTTAAGTTTTGAGTTTATTGGGCGTTAGGGAAGTTCTCGGCTGAACCAGCCAACTCCCGGATTGTGTTTTCTGAAAGAGCCCAGCTAGTTTTTAATCCCGGACTTATCATTTGAATTTTTTTTAATGAATGCATGAAGGGTTTTCTGAAGTATCTCACATTAAAATTTAAATTCTGAAAATATTTGTGGCATAACGAGAAATCTGGCTATTTTAGAGTCTGCAGTTTATGAATATTGTAATTATTTAGTTAGGGTTCTCAGTTTCGATTCTTGCACATATTATCTTTGGGTGTTCTGTTTTGCCATTACAGGTTGCAGGTTACAAGTTTGAGGAGAAATTTTTGTTTGAAGCCAGATCTAGGCCCTGGAGGGTAAGATCTGGCCTCAGGATCAGTTCTTGCAGGTTTTTTGCTGAAGAAATTTGAGATTCTCCAAGCTATCTTTCCAAAAATATCAACTAGCAATCTTGCATTCCAAGGGTTTTAAAATCATTCATTTTCAGATCCAAATTTTTTTATGAGAGTTTCAAGAAATCTGAAGGAGAGCTAGTTAAAAATTTTGTCAAGATTTTTGAAAAATATTTAGAGCTCCTCTCGCTCTGCTGCAAATCAAATCCCTATCTGCTCACAGCTCCATTTCCGCATTTCTCTTCAGCATTACTTCCTGCGGATTCCTTCCACACTGCTCCAGCGCCTGCAAACAAAACAAAAATTAAAAAATATTTTGAAAAAGCTTAATTAAAAGAAAATTGAAAATTCATTTTTTATGGTCCATTTTTCTATAGCTAAACGCACTTAAAATTTTTATTTACAAGTTGGCTATATGAAAGTAGTAGCTGGTCAGCATTTAAATTTTATGGTCATTTAAAACATTTAATTTTTCTTGAAGTTTAATTGCTGGATCAGTTAAAGGGGTTGTGCATTTGTTGAAAATCTTACATCGTTTGGGTTATTTGAAGATAAATGATTGTTCTACATGGTTTATATTTCTGCAATATTCAATAAATAATCATTTAATCATTTAGCTCCTTAAGGCACTGGTCTATTAACTTAATAAAACCAATTAAGTGCTTGTTTCCCCTCGTGTCTCACAACCCAACTGGTCCACAGTTGGTCATCCATTGTCCCATAGGGTCTACCCCCCTTAGCCGCGGGAGACAGGCTTAAACGGAGAGATCGGGGATCAGGGTGACAGCCCCCGGTCTGAGGGTTGTCGTGACAATCTGTGCGACAACAGGTCCCATCTCTTGAAAGGACCCTCCTTGTACCCAAAGTCTTTTCGAGATATGAGACAAAGTGTGCTATGAATGTACACTAAATTCTCCGCCTTCTTTGAGCCCAACCTATTTCGCTTTACTGAATAAATAAAGGTATACGTACTCCAATTCCTCTCGCAAGATGAAGAACTAGCTATCTAAAATATTAGGGGAAACCCATTAAATTAATTAAAAATCTAAAAATAAAAACTAAAACTAAAATGAAAATTTAAAATGTAAAAAATAAAATTAATTTCCTATATTTAATTGAGAAATTTTCAAATTTTGAATAAGATGAGGAACTCCAAACTAGCTACCTATCCAAGTAACTATATGGCAAATTGCTGCAACTCAAGCGCATCAACACCATGAAGCCACCACCAATCAATTGGATCCTTCTTCTTGCGTCAATCTGCCAAAGATGCATCTGAACTAAACACACCTTAGCCACGTGAAAATTGGGCAAACTGAGATCGTATGTCAGAGGCTTCTTTTGCCCTACCATAAATTTTCTTGACAGCGTTCAAAAATCCTTTGAACACCTCTCTATCTTGGGATGGAGGCCTCCTTCTTGTTGTGGGATCGTACCATTTTGGATTTATTGCATAAGCTGCCATATGAAGAGGGGTGTTCAATTTATTCCAACGCCCATGTATAAACTCTTTCAGTTGTGGCCATAAAGTAGGATCCTTCCTATCTGTGACGGTTTTGATCCTCTCACACATGGATTCCATGTTCTCATAAATCCCACCTAAATATAGACCATATGTGCCTGCATAGCGAATCATATTACAAATTGGTTCTATAATTTTCACAACAAATATGGCATCAACCCAAAAATTATCATTCAAAATCAACCTGTTCACCTCCAAAGCTGCATCTGAAGTAGATAACCTCCACTATTCCCACATGTCACTGACGACTGTGGTAGATAAAGCCTCCTTCATCTCCACAAGTCCCCTAAGTAAAATGTAGTAAGTTGCAAATCTGGTATCTGCTAGTTTAAGAAGCTCCATTTTTGCATGCTTGCCGTAAATGGCTTGTAACTGATGATGGTTGCATATAAACATTTGAATTTTGCGGCCATTTTCAATTAATGCTTGAATCCATTCAATTTTCCCAATGTCCTCCAATGCATTATTCAAATAATGCACTACACATGGTGTCCAAAAAATATGCCTGGGTACATCAAGGACAAAATTAAAATATTAATAAATCAAAATGTAATCAAGGACTAAAGTTAAAACAAATCAAACTTGTACTCAAAATAAAAAATGTAACTTATGTAATTTAAATAGAAGATAAATCAAACTTGAAAGTTGAAACTTGTCACTTACTTGTACTCCTTCTGAATCATTGCCCTTGCTGTTTTTCACACTGAAGCTGCATCAGTGATAACTTGAACAACATTGAATGGCCCCACCTCTGCAATGGCATTACATAATTCGTCTTTTAAGAACATAGTGTTCTTTTCTTGACCAAAACAATCAATGGCCCTAAGAAAATAAGGGCCAGACATGGAAGAGATAATGATGTTTATTAATGGATGATTCCTATAATCAGTCCATCCATCCATGACAATTGAGCATCCATCTACACTCCAAGATGCCTTCAAGGGTGCCATTGCCTTCTCAAGACGAGTTTTCTCCTTGTCCACCAATACAGTTCGGAGCTTCTCATAACTAGGAACTTTATACCCTTGAGGTCCATCATTAATAGCACAAACCATTTGCTCAAAATAGGAGGAACAAGTTGCATTGAAGGGAATGCCACATGCAAGAAAAAATCTTGCTATTGCAAGATCAACACCCTCCCTACCCTTCACATCAAACATGTCATAAATGCCACCAAGTTTAAGCTTCTTGTTTTTTTGACTGATAGTGTTTTTTATGCTCTAGATGACACTGACACATGTTCATCACCAACTTGAACTTCATCATCAGATGGTAATTCTTCTTCATTTGAATCATCATTTTCAGCCACATTGTGACATGGCCTAGAGATTTCATTGCTTGCTCTCTTTGTGCACTAGGGAGTCTAGTGAAATCATTTGGGTTTCCAGTGCAAGCATCAACAACCTTCCTTGGTATCTGCATAAAATGAGTTTTAACTCTGATATAGCTCCCTTTCCATTCAAGCTGACATAAGGTGCATTTTATTGTTGTTGTCCCCCCAACACCTTTTGGAAGTTTTTGCCTATCCACATATTTCCAAAGTGGATATTGTGGATTTGATGAAGACATTTTTTATTTTGCAAATTTTGGAAGGCAGTTTGAATCTATTTAACAAAATTCAAAATAAAAGTTATGTTAATAGATGTTAATAAAAATTATTAATGAGAGACTAAGCTATATTTTATGACAACATAACATTCTTTTCTGTGCAACCCTGACAGCTATGTGAGAGAGCTCAAGGCTACTACTAAAGTTGAGGATACATACCAGGATACGGCATGCATGAATGTTTATGCTACTTATTTCAAACATAAAACAAGAATTTGCATGTAACATTGTAAGATGTCTAATGCCAAAGTAGCGAGTCCAGCATTTACTTAACTTAAGTAAATGCTGGACTCAGCTATTTTGGTGAAACTTGGGACAGATTTTGTCACACACATCTAACTCAGATAAACTAGCCAAGTTTGCTACAAACTTAGGAGTACGCTCAAAACTCCTAAAGTATTCTCAGAATTTTAAAGCAAACAATGATCATTGATGAGTTCTCAATGTTTATGCTTCAAGTTATGGTTCTGTAGAATTGTATGGGCTATATATATATTTCTGGGTGTAATCCAAAGTACATAATATTGCTTGAAGCATTACCTTGACCTGTGTTAGTCACTGTACAGTGTAAACACTTATTTGAAATTAAACTCAAGAATGTGCCCCTACAGCCAAGCACCCACAACTGTTTGACAAATTAACACAGACATTCCCAAATAAAACTCAGAAAATCATTAGCCAAACAGAGCCATTTTTAATTGGGAATATTACAGCTTGATGAAATCCCTTGTGAATAAACTTCTCTGTATTTCCTCACTGCTTATAAACTTAATGAAATTATCTCATATTTTGCAGAGGAAATTGACAGTCCTAGAATTTGACATCACAATGTTTAATGACACAAATAAAATCTCGCCTTCGATTGAAGTCTAGTCAAATTTGATTGTTGATTTATATACACTAAGAAAATGTTCCACATGTTCATTGGTTTGGTGTACAGTCAATGTGATTATATCACGATTCACAACCCTTATGCCTAGTGTGAAGCTAATGAGCCTAAGACAGAATTCCCTGCCTTCAACAAAGCTATTGTGGCCAGAACTGAGCAAGTAGCCTTTTGGTGGGCCTTTCCTGTATTGCTTTTCACTTAGGGAATAATTTTCAAGCAATTCCATTTTTTTGGCAGTTTAGTGGTTGTCAAAACACTGTTTTATGTTGTTGTTCACGGTGTCTTAAGTGTGCATATTTGCAAGGGCAACGTGAAAGAAACCAAGGACACCCCCCTGTGACTAGCATGCACTAGTCCAAAGGAGAGAAGGATCTGCAGTGACCAGTGAAGGAAGATTTCTAATTTTCTTCTAATGTTTGCATGCTGAATTTTATCACTTGAATTAATTTTGTATCATTTTCAGGGTGTAGTTTCAGGTGCAAACACTTGGTAATGTCACATTCAACTCATAAAAGGGGGTTGGTTATTATTGGTAATAGTTTGAGTTTGATACCTTGTCCTGCAGGTATAGATGGGGCAATTTGAAAAATTCATATATGGGTATGGTTTCTCTCTTTTGAAGCAAAAAGAGAAGATTCTTTATAAACTGATGATGGATAGGTAGTTGCCCATGATTTCGAGGGTATTCTATATTTCTACCTGCAACATTGTAAAGTGATCAGAACTCTCCCACCTTGATGACAGCATGAACAAATAAAAAATTATCATTGGCAATTGCCTTTCATTGTCTACAAAAATTAATTCAAAAACTGGATCTCTCCAAATTCTAAAGTGCTATGGAAGCTTTAGACTTTTGCATGAAGTTTCGGGACTCCCGGCTTGTATATAACAGGACCCTTTGATAATAGTGCTTCTTGGCAGTATCTCCATCCCTTTCGAAAGATACCTTTTTTGTCTCAAATGAAACCACAAAAATAACATTCATAAAAACTGGCACACAAAAAGCAGGTGTCACCTGTAAAAATTTGAACTTTAAATGTGCAACTCCATTTTTTTCCTGACTCAACTACATAATCGGCAGAGAGCACTACAAGTGTGAGCAATGTTTTTCCATTGAATAAGAGCTTTTAATATACCTTACAGATTGCAAAGCTACCAACAGATGCCTGGTTTACACTTCGCCAACAATAAGAGCATATAAAAATTTAGAGGTAGCGTCCTCTGCCAACCGCTGGTGATGGAATGCCTAACGCTGCTGCCATCTGAAGGTGTCGTCGAAGTTGCTCTGTCCATCTGAAGTTGTCCACTATTACCGAAGATGCCCACTGCTGCCGAAAATGGTAAATGGGAACAGCGCAACCAAATGGGAAAAACAAAAATGAAATTCGATGTGTAGGTTTAAGGTTAGTTAAAATTTTAGGTTTTTTTAATTTGTTGACATTTGTTAAAACTTAATACTAAATATCATATTATTAAATTTATAAATTTTTTATTTTTTAAATTTCAATAATAATAAAATTATTTGAAAATTAAATTTTTAATATAATTTTTTTCTGAAGAACCCAAATTTTTTTTCGGAGAACCCGGTCCTTATGGGTTCTTCTAAGAGGAACCCGTACCCGAATCCTGTACTTAGGGACGGGTTCAAGAACCCCACCCTCGGGTTCAGAAACCCGTGCAACATAGATGCAGAAGCATTGGACCACATATATCGAATGAATGAGATGAAGGATATCTTCCGTCTTGTTTTCGCTAGTGGGGAATGGTTCCCTTGTCTTCTTTCCACTAGCACACCTAGGGCATATTACATCATGTTGAGTTTGAACATCGGGGATTATGGAGACCAACTTCTTCAATATTGGAAAAGAATCATAATGTAGGTGGGCCAACCTTCGATGCCACAACTCGCTTTGATGATTTGTATTATGGACCATAACTAGAAGGGGTCTTCCAGTGACTCTATAGAGTACTTCAAACCTAGATCCCAATGTGAAGGCATTTCTCATAAAGGATCCAATAGTCCAAGTGAGTATTTTTCCATCGATGAATGCAACCCTCGTTCCTCTATCCTCCAAGGTAGATATCGATACCAAATTCTTCTTCAATCCCGACACATACATCACATCATGAAGCAAAACAGATTCCCCAAAGTCCAAATGAAATTTGATAGACCCAAAGCCCTTTATGGGAGGTGTGGTATTGTCACCAAGAATAATGTTCAAATTGGTCTCCCTCTCTACCAAATTAGAGAGAACTTCCTTATATTCGGAGAAGTGATGAGAGGCCCCACTACCAACCAACTATCCCAAGAATCTGGAGGAGATGAACTAGATAATGCAAAAATACAAATATATTAAGATTGATTAGTAGCATTGCCTTCATACCTGGAATTCCTTGACCTCTTTGGACGATGATAGCTATCCTCACGATTATCGAGGGAGGCTCTTCTTCTTTCGTTCCTTCTTCTACCGTCTCTTCTTTCATATAACCTGTTGTTGTTGAAGCCATGGTTATTTGTGTAAGACCTTGAAGAGTTTCTTCTTGGAGCATCTCTCTTTTCGGGACAATCTCGAGCATAGTGACCCTTTCGATGATGATTGTAGCACTCAACATCTCTATCTCACCTTCTTGAATCCTTGGAATCGTGATCAGATTGAGAAGGTCTTCTTGACTTAGATTGATTTCCACTTCCTTTCTTTCCATTCTTTTTCTTTCCTTGAGTGACGTAGGTAGTGGGCTCTCCTTCATTTAATCCTTAAATTCTTCCTCTAGATATCACCCTTAATTCTTCTTGAGTGAGCTTTCCAACAAGTTCATCAAATGACGGGAAGCTATTGTTGTTGCTTATAGTAGTAGTGAAGGTTTCCCAAATGGGAGGGAGGCCTCTAAGAGTTACAATCACCAATTCCTTGTCAGGTGTGGTTTCTCCAATCCTTTGCAATTGGTCTCTAAGACAAAGATATCTGCATAATGTATGATTGCACAGATTCTCCTTTGTTCATCTTCATGTCTTTGAGTTGATCTTTCAAAGAGATAATTTCATTCAAATTGTTGACTTCATACATGCCAGCTATCTTATCATACATGTCCTTAGACCTTCTCAAATTTCCAATATACACAAGTAGAATATCTTGTAAACCATTAGCTATAATTTTCTTTGCTTTTAACTCAACTTTCTTGTGCTTGTTTTTTACAACAACGGAAGCATTCTCTGGAGGATCAGCGACTCTTCCTTGAATGAAGTCCAAAACATCATTGTTGTCATCTATGATTTCCAACCTGACTTTCCATGTAGCAAAGTTAAATGAGTCACCCAACTTCTGATGCTCCTTGAAGAAAGAGGAAGACATTTTTAACAAAAGATTTTTCCCTTTTTCGATCAGCTGCTGAAAATGGATGCTCTTGCTCTATGTCTCTTGGGCTTGTCTTCACCTCCCCTCTGATTCCATGCTAATTTTTCGTCAATTTGTTCTATGCTGCAACTATCACTTCAGCAATATCCAATAGCATCCAACTATCACTTCTTCAATTATCCAATGACAAAAAAGCAATAATAGATAGAACAATTAGACAAATGCACAATGAAAGACAGCCAAGAGATGAGACACAAATTTGGTCAAAGACCAAGGAAAAAGCCAACTAGGGGGAATACCCTTGCAAATCTTCTTCTATTAGATTGTCTTCAAATGTTTAGCAAAGAGAGTACATCATCCAAGATTCAAAGTCAATCTTTGACTAGCCAATATCCAATGTCAACATCCAATATCCAAACAATGAAATGTCAAATCAATATACCAATGTCAAAGATGATGAGGAAGAGTCAAATCTGAAAAAATTGAACAGCAGTTGACTGCCCCAACCAATCAAGTCAACAACAGTTAAATCAAGGTCAAATTTGCTCTAATTTAATTAGGTCAATGCCCAGTAAATCTGGCCTCTTTTGCTGGTCAAGGATCAGTCAAAACAGCTTCCAAAACTTCAGTGAAACTTGGTCAATGGAGGGAGAAAAAGTACAGCTATGTTGTGCGATCAAACTTGCTGTCAACAACAGTCAAACTCCTCAAACAGCGTCAATCTTAGTTCCCAAAAATGTGGCATGATGAGACAGAACTTCTCCAAGAAAAACTAAGTCAAAAGGCTTCTTTTGACCCTTGGTCAATGCTGGTCAAACTTCCACTGCAGAAAGGTCAACGCCCAGAACAATCCTGTAATTTGGCCCAGTAAGAATCAGCCACCTGTCCTTCACATGAGAGAGAAAAACCTTCCACTTCTCAGTTGTATGAACCAATAGGAATAGGAGAGAAATGATGTGATGTGAGGTGATGAAGTGTCAAATGAGGTTTGAGGTCTCTTGTATTTATATGAATCGATGAGGGTGAAAAGACATGTCGTTTTGGCTTCATGAACCTACATGATGTTGAAGCTGACCTTGACAATTTGGACATGTGTGGGCTTTGTTACCCACCACATGTGGATAGTGTATATGGGAGAAAAATTTTCTCCCAAATGGTCCTCAGCGGACATCCAGCAACCCCTTGCTCCCTCGAATAGCTTGATGTGCCATTTTCTCCACCAGATGAGCCAGCCATGTGGTCCCTTGGCCATCTGTTATGAATGTATGTTTGAAGGTGGGCCTCCAACCCCAAAGGTATGTCTTTTCATTGGTGTAGTTGAGTAGTTTTCCTTACTTGTCATGGGCACTTTTGGGCATGAATTAGTGGGGGGATTCAGCGGAAAGAGTGGGTTAGGTTTGTATTCTTGTCTCCATTGTCCGCTTTTGTGGTTACCCTTGTATCATAGCCCTATGAGATCTCCTTTACTGGCCATTAGCTTTAGGGTTGACACTACATGGGAAATCTCGATTTTGCTTGTGTAGTCCCGCTTACTGATAGCACCTACATTGCTCCCTCTACACTTATTTGAACCCCATTCATTTCTTTCCCATCCGGGTCCACATGTGTCCACTGGGTCCACATTGGATTAGCCTTCCCCTCCCCTTGTCCACACCTTGGGTCGGGCCTGGAACGATGCCCCAAAGGTTGATGCAGCTAAAAAAAAAGAAAAAGCATAATTTGGCCACTTTCAACAAGAAATGTACCAAAAAATGCAAAAGATGGTTGGGACATACAAATTTAGTGCGTGAGCAAAAGCCAAACATGAGCTCTACCCCTTATCCATGGCCATCACTTTCGTTCCTATGGGCCCTAGATGAGCCCCCCTCTATCATCAAAAAACCCATGATTGTCCCATCACCTGGTGGGCAACGAACCACCCCACCTTAAGGGATCCATTGCTACATATTACACATCATGCTCTCATCCCCTGGAGCCCCGAGCAGTTATGAATAAAAATCAATAAAAGGCAAAAGGCTTATGAAGGAGGGTGGAAAAACAAAGGTCAGGGTAACTCATGTACCATGATTTTCTCCCTCCTACACTCACATACCTAGGTGTGGGCTTTCCTTGTTATAGCTACCCAATGTACCTTGACATGTGGTCTGGATGTTTCCCCTCACCCCCACTCCATTCCATCATTATATTATTTGCCACCTACCTCTTAAAGGATGTAGTATGGACATGCCATCCCCTTTAGAGGTTGAACTTGAAACCACCTAATAGGGTCCTTGGTTAACCCCTTTTCAGCTTGGAAACACGTGTACTTGCCAAAGCCCACTATGGAAGGGCATGCCACCATGCAGTGCCCCATTGATCCCGTAACTTACTTGATTATTCTAATGATTTGTTGTATTGGAGGGCAAGGAAACGCATAGGATCTTATACGAGATTGCAGGTGGGTCTTTAATTTGGGTTTGGTCTCTCTATATGGGGTCTTAGCCCTCCAAAGGGCCACATTGGCACTTATAGGGTGAGCGTTGAGAGCCATGGGCCTCCACCATAGCAGATATTACTTCATGGATCCTTAGTAGTGTTCATTTATTTCTCATGTTCCACATTTGGATGAGGATGATGCACCTGGTCCACCATGCCCAACAAGCTCCACAGTTGCACCATACACTTGGCAGATGTTCTAGGATGCCTCCCGATGCGAATAGAGAGCTTATGTCACCACTCCGCCCTTACAAATGGTTTACAGGCATATTTGATCCATTTGGAGAACCATGAGGTTGTCCTTGTGCCCCCCACAACCACTTGGGAGCACCACAGGTTCTTGATTGGATAACAAGGGGCCAACCCCTTGTTGTTCACTATGTTTGGAGTCATTTTCTTCATCATGGCACCCCTTGGACTTCATCAGGCCTCCTCAAAGGCCCAACAACTCATTTTGATAATCATTCGACCCTATTAAGAGGCTTACTCATGTATTATTGAGCTATTTGGTGGGCTTGTCACCAAATGTTATTGTTATTTTGCACATTATTTTATTGTAGGGAATAAATTAGGCCAAAATTAGCCAAATTGAATTCATTGGACATTGTATAAATAGATGATGAGTTGATTGATTCTCTCATCGTCACTTGGATTGGATCATTCTCTCTTGAGAGATTTTCACTATTCTTTTTGGAGGAAGAAATTGGATGGATGGATGAATTTTGATGTTTGGATCTCTTCGTCTTTGTCTTGGAGCTTCTATATTGGCATATGATGATGATTGGATGTACTTGTTCTTTCATGTAAGTGCTCTTTTAATGCTATTTTGTCTTTTTCTTATGTCATATGCATGTTGTTGGGGAATTTCGCTATACTAGGCTGAATTTTGCCACTTTATTGTGTGAAATGTTGGAAAATTGTCTTTTATAGCATTGCATCATGTCATGGGCCATGTTTGAATAAGTGACTATACTTAGAGATATTTTGTTAAAATTTTATCTCAATAAGTCATCACATATTGCATATCGAAGTATAAAGACCTTGAAGCAATTGTCCCATGCCCTAATTGCCATGCAAAATTGTTCTATAGGCCTCCTTGACCAGGTGAAATCATTCTAAGCATTGGAATCATCTTGACTCCATTTCTCCCAAAAGATTAGGCACTATTCCTCCATAGGTGATCACCAAAAAGTATAATCTTTATCACCTCTCCCTCTTTCTTCTAGTCCTAGCCTCCATAAGGGACCTAGGGCATCACATTTCTCACAGTTACCCATGAAAAAAGTTCGATCTCCTAGCCTCTACTGCGTTGTTGTGTCTCCTAGGAGCCCTCCAAATTTGAAGTTATTCCAATGATGGGATCTCAAGATACTTCAAGCCCTAGCTCCGAGATTGTTTCTTTCCCTTTGATTCCATTGGTTAGCGACCTCATTGGGATCATTGTATTAAGATCACTGAAAATTTCTCTTTTATCCCTTTCTCCCCCTCAATTAGGTCAAGCACACCTCTAATTGATCAACTCCACCCACTTGACCTAACTTTGGTTCCAGTTGGTCCAGCGTGGCCCCACAACTTGTTGAAGTTAATCTCACAAAGACCACTTGGAAACCATCTTTTCATAAGAATTTCTAGGACTAAATATCTCCTTTACAAGTCTTATCCGCAAACCCTAGCCCTTGAAATCCCCTTGGCCCTTCTTAGATAGCCTTACACCTTGCTTCTCAAGCAAGCAAGCCACAAAATTTAGTCTCTCTTGTGAATAGGCCCTTAGGAATCACTCGTTATCCCTTCATTGGCTCATTCATCTAGTGATTCCCTTCATATCGGTTCTCATCCCATCCATGAAAGTCTGTAAAGAGTAGGGAGCTCTAGTTGAGGTGACAGTGGGCTATTGCACCATTGTTTCCCTTGACCTAGTAGTTGTCCCTTAAAGATCCCCTCCTAGGACCCTTGCTAGTTTGAGCAATAACAGGCTTTAATTCGAAAACACACTTTTCTTTGTTTGATTTGAGTTATCTTTAGGTCGATTTTCGTCCTCTCGAAAAGAGGAATTTAATGAAATAATTATCTCCATCAAATGAGATGTCCAAAGTGGAATTTGACTCTAGTTGCATAATTTAACAGGAAGGGGGTACCTATTCTTGAGCCTAATTTTGTTCAATGCCATGTAATCTATACACATTTTCCAAGTCCCATCCTTCTTTGGCACAATCATGACGGGTGACCCACACGATGATGTACTCGGTCAAATGACACCCTATTCCAAAAATTGTTGCAACTATTTCTTCACCTCACTTGCTTCTATAATAGACTACCTGTACATCACAATGTTTGGCAATGGGCAGTCTGCCAATAGTTAGATGTCATGCTCCACTTCCCTCTTGGGTGGTAGCCCTTTAAGCTCCTGAAACACAACCCTGCATGCCTATAGCAACTCTTCTAGTTATTGTTTCTATTTTTAGTACACCCCTCCAAGGACAACTTTTCTGTCATTGACTCTTCTACATGTGAAAATTTCATCTATCACAGCAACTAGAAATTATTTTCCTAATTGTTAATTTATTTAACACTTTATTTACAGTTTGCCATTGCAAATACCAAATAATTCACACTGTGATTTCCACAAATAAACTGCGAAATAAAATAGCGCTGGAAGCTGAGAAAATAGTAAAACGCACATACAAATGACACCGTTAATTTTGGACAAATGTCCCCAGAAAAACCTAACTTGAGAAAACCAGTGCAGCAGCTGAGGGTTTTTGTTGACACCTAATCCTCGTGATTGGGTGAATATAATGTAAATAGATAAATAAGTAATATGAATAGTCATCGGGAGATGAAGTGAACAGTCTCTCCCTCATGTATATAATGAAACCTACCTGAAGGAATAAACACAAATCAATTTTTAGTTGAGGAGTTATTGCCTGGTCTGACATGGTATCAGGGCCAGCTCCCAAAATAGTTGTAACTCCCATCTGCCTACTGCTCTCTGTCCTCTGCCTACTACTCTCTGTCCACTGCCTACTCCTCTCTGTCCCCTCTATTGTCGTTGCTGTGTTGTATGCTAGCCTGACTTGTTTCATACCACGCTTGGCGAACTGTTCAAAGCAATACATTGCAAAGTTGTGGCGACGTTGCTGAATGGCGGCCCTCTCACAGAGTTTTACAAACGAGCCCTCACAATATTAACACAGCAAGCAGCAGGTTTCTGTTGCCTGACTGCAGTATTACGCCACAGCAGCTGCCATCCCAAGCCTTTTGCATGGATCGGAGCAGCTCACTACATGGTTCACGCTGCTACTTTGAAGGAGGGTGTACAAACGGACAGGCACCAACAGCATTGGCTCCCTATTCTCAATCAAATAAAGCTAACAATCTTGTATTTGTTTCTGGTGTATTAGGTCTTATTCCTAAGACTGGAAAGTTTATCTCAAACAATGTGGAGGACCAAACAGAACAGGTTTTGAAAAACATGGAAAAGGCGCCTGAGTCTGCTACATGAATGATGCTGGTATATACTTTGAAGTTTTTCACATAACGTTGGCATATACTTTGAAGTTTTTGGTATATACGTTGAAGACTTTTTGGCATGTAAAATTTGTTAAAAGCCACACGTTGAATGTACTCTTAATGTTGTTTAACACATGGAATTGTATTGAGCCCCTTTTTTTGTTACGCTAAATGCATGGTACTAGCGTCCATATTGGTATATGAGGAAGAGATTTGAAATCTTTTGAGAATGCCTAGCTAATCTATGTTTTATATTTTCATTAAAGACAAAGACAATACAAAGCCCTATATGGAGAGAATGCCCTTTTCAATTGTAATTTAAAAAAAAATTACCACCAAAAGTACAATTTTACTGTATATTGGCAAAAGTATTTTTCTATCAGCAGAAGTAATTTTTTTACAGAATGCATTCAATCATATCCATGGTTGGAATAGTTCTCACTGGCAAAGAGAACTATCCTGAATGGTCCCGGATGATAAAACACACCCTCATTTTCAATGAGTTGTGGAAAGGAGTGTGTGTCAGAGACGGAGATAATGAACCGATACAGCCTACCTCAGACAAAAAGCTCGTCATTTGAGAAAACAAGAACAACGAAGTTTATGCATTAATTGCAGCATCTGTAAATGAAGAGGTGAGTCGCCATCTTAAATCCCTTCAATCTTTTCTTGGAAAAACAAATTTTCTTTGAAGATTTATTCCAAATTACGCAGAAGTAGCTAAGCTTATTCAAAGTTTTTTGAAAAAGGATGTAAAATTTGTATGGAAAGAAGATGGCAAAAAGGCTTTTCAAGAAATCAAAGGTGTTATTGCAAAAGCCCATGTTTTAGTTAGTCTTGATTACTCTAAGGATTTCATGATTTTCTCTTTCGCTTCTGAAGATACCATCACTGGTGTCTTATTGTAGAAAAATAGGGATGGTCACGAGCAGTCTATTGCTTTCATGAGTAGAGTGCTTCATAATTCTGAATTAAATTACAATACCATGGAAAAGCAAACCTATGTCTTAGTCAAATCTCTTAAGCACTTCAAAACTTATGTGGGTTATTCCAAGATCATTGCTTTTGTCCCACATTCTGTTGTTAAAGATATATTAACTCAAATTGATTCCTTAGGGACTCGTGCTAGGTGGGTTACTAAAATACAAGAATATGATTTAGAGATTAGACCCATTAAGTTAGTCAAAGTCCAAGGCTTGGCGCAAATGATGACCGAAGGTAATGAGAAAGCTCTTGGCTTGATTTGTCTTAACGATTCAGCTTCCCCTGAGCTACAAAGATTAGGAGAGCATGCGTGGTACAAGGACATTATTTACTAGTTAAATCTTGCATGTCCTAACCATTTAGTCGCTCATAAGAGAAGGGCTCTTAGATTAAAAGCCACTAAGTATTGCCTCATGAAGGATGGCCTTGGATGGAGAAATCCTGAGGGCATAGTACTTAGGTGTGTTGATAACATTGAGTCCAAGAAGTTAATTTTTGAGTTTCATTCGGGATTTTGTGGTGGTCATTATGCTGTTAGGACTACTGCCCACAAAATTCTGAGAGCTGGTTGTTATTGGCCTTCAATTTTTTCTGATGTGCACAAGTTTGTTAGAAGTTGTCAAGCTTGCCAACTGTTCACTGGGAAACAGAAGCTTGTTGCCCTGCCCTTACAACCTGTGGTTGTGAAGGCACCTTTTCAGCATTGGGGTCTGGATTTCAGTGGGAAGTTTCATGAAAATTCTAGCAATGGCTACTCATGGATTTTGACTACTACTGATTATTTCACTAAATGGGTCGAAGCCATCCCTGCTAAAAATCCCGTTGAAAAGCTCATTATGGATTTCATTGAAAATAATATCATTATTAGATTTGGTGTCCCTGCTAAGATCACTACTAATAATGCCAAGGCTCTTAGTTCTTCAGAATTTTCATATTTTTGTTTCAAGTATGGCATTGTCTTATCTCATTCATCAAATTACTATCCTCAGGGTAATGGACTTGCTGAATCAAGTAATAAAAATCTCATAACCATCATCAAGAAGATAGTAGGAGATAATAAGCGATCTTTGGATAGCAAAATCAAGTATGCTTTATGGGCAGATATGATTACTAAAAAGAAAGCTACTGGTAAAAGACCCTTTGAATTAGTTTATGGCTTGGATGTAACTTTACCTATGCACCTGAAATTGCCAGTGTATCAACTCCTTCAGCATTTTTCTACTAATAAAGATGTTGTTCAAAATAAAATTGATCAGATTATGGAGTTGGATGAAACTCATAAGATAGCTTTTGATAATATACATAAAAGTCAATCTAACATTAAGAAAATCTTTGATAAATCTTCTCGATCTAGATCTTTGTAGGGTGGATATATGGTACTCCTTTGGGATCGCAAGAATGAAAAACTGGGAAAACATAAGAAATTTGACAATTTGTGGCTGGGACCATACATTATCTGAGACATTGTCAAGCCAAATTCATTCCACTTGAACAGATTGGATGGCGAACCACTTGACTTACCTGTGAATGGCCAAATGCTCAAGCTATTCTTCAAAGATGACATTTGATCCCATGGGGCATCCTCTGTATTGTATTTCTAATCCTACACCTTGTCCTTTCAGTGTTTCATTTCTGTTTTAGGATTAGATTTACTTTTCATATTACTAGATAGTTAATAAATGAAGAGCTTATATCTTTCATGTGCTTAATGTTATATGATGATTTTTGAATGGACAATACTTATGTTATATTGTGTGTTACATGGATGCAGATTCTGGATTCTCACATTCCTACGGTGCAGCAACGTGTCCCCAAGTAGAGCCAGATGTTGACCACTACGTGTCAACAACCCATAGAAATACACCCCATTTTTTCACAAAAGGGATTGCGCCTGATTGATGTGTCCTTGTTGTCCAGCGTTCGTCATCAACTTGATTGTCATGTTATAATGTAAACCCATTCTGCATGTATATGATGTAAATAATCTCAGCAAATTTGTGTCATGTATGTAATTGCCTAGGTAAACCTATTTTTCTAGTGATGATCTACATTCTGTGAGTTTTTTTGTCTCACCGATTCATTCTCGGATGGTCGACAGAGTTTTCCTTTATCCTTACCCCAAAGCTGGAATGAATTTTGTCACTGGGATCTTAGGCAAGTCCTAATGTTATAGATCGAGTCTATGTAAAAGTGATTTGGGAATAATCCTAACTATTTGGTTAGGTTATTTTATTACAAATTGCTTAGTCTGTTGAATTATATTTGTGTCGCAGAAATGGGTAGTCTGTGAGGGTCTGTTTCAAATGGGTTTTCCCCCTTGTGATGTAAAAGTATGAAAATGATGATGTAAAATGTCTTGAGGGTTGGAGAAATAATTTATCTCCTCATAAGTTAATTAATTAAATTTTCTGGCCAAAAATTAATTAAAATCCTAGGCCATAAATGTAATTAATTATAGGTCCTAGGTAACTTTAAGTCTTCTAAAGGTAAAATTCGTGGGTCCTTAAAATTCAAATTCTAAAAGGTCTCGGGACTAAGGTAAATTAATTATTTTGCTAAATTTTAAGCCTTTGGTCCTTGGGATAGTCAAAATCAAATTTTTGAGGAAATTAACTCAAAATTTTATTTTTGAGTTAATTAAAATGCATTTAATTGAAAAAATCGAATTTCCTCAAGAATTTAATATTTTGATGGATGAGATTAAAAGAAATTGTAATTCTCTTCGACGGTCGAAATTGCTTTGACAATGATCACTTGAACTAGTCATTGGAAGATTTATCTTTAAATAAGAGGTCATTTGTCAGTTGATCCATCCGATCTTTGAGTCGTGTGTTAAGTGAAAAGCGTTATTGTAATCTTTTTTATGAGCAATAAAGAAATACTTTGGAGTTAATTTTTGCTGGTGTTACTCTTCGTGGAAATATTGTAAGATGTGTCATTTTCATGCATAGATTTCTTTTCAGCCATTGATGATAGCTCTCTGAAGAGTGATTTAAGTACAGGTATCTTGCGCAGTGGCTGGGGTTTGAACAGTAATTTAAGTTTTGAATATAATAGCAAGTATCTCTATTAAATCTGAATTTTATTATCGTTTTCTCGCTCTATGTTGATGGTTGAATTGAGTTGTGCAAGAAATTCTTGATTTTTTAAGATCATCAGGCATTTGGGGAAGTTTTTAGTTGGACCAGCCAACTCCCGATTCGTATTTTCTACAGAGCCCAGCTCGATTTGATCCCGGGCTTATCATAAGATTTTTATTGGTGATACCATGAAGGGTTTTGGGCGAAGGACCTCCGTTTAAACTTAAAATTTCAAAAAAAAAATTGTGCTAAATTGATATATCTGGCTTTTAAGAGCCTTAGATTATCAGATCTGGGAACAGATTTGGACTCACACTAGCCAGATCTGATAGATCTGCTATTTCTGTGCATAGATCTGTAATTTTTTTAATTTTTCTGACTTGGGTTTTTGGGATTTCATTTATTTTTATATATCCGAATCCTGCGTGTTTGTGTTTTTAGGTGCAGATTGCAGATCTGAAGGGGAAGTTTGATTTTAAAGCCAGATCTAGGCCCTAGAGGGTAAGATCTGGCCTCAAAAAACGTTTCTGCAGGTACATAATTTTTGCAGTCCAAGGTTTGCTAAATATTTTAAATCTAGAAACTGTCATACGAAGGTTTCATTAATAAATCCAAAGCACAAGTGTGAAACTTGTTTTTTTTGGGTTGTCTAGAGTTTGGGCTGTCTTCATGAGGCTTACGAAATCATTTTGAAATCTTTTCTGTTGCCTGGGGTTTTCAATAGAAGATTTTCGGATTTGTTTTAGTGCCTTGGTATTATTCTTGCTAGGTTTTTCCTCTTCTTTAAAATATTTTCGAAAGTTTTTTTCTGTCAATCAATCACCAGCAAGTTTATTCAAGTTTCCTAACCTACCCATCCGCAGCTAAACCCATTGTTGTAGCTATTTCTTCATCAGCATGCTTCCACCAGCCCTCATCTAACGGATCCTTCTCCTTGTCTGCGTCTATTCTCCTCACTGTCTATCATCCACTCCCGTTGCACGCATTCTTAACCCTCAGAGTCCTTCCCTTCCCTACACAACGCTTTTCCACCATCGAACTTTGTGATTTCTTCAACTTTCGAAACCCCTGCCATCGTTGCCTTGTTTCTCCTGTCTCTCATTCCATGTCCAACCCACCTGCACGCTGCCCTCTCCTTAACTCTCAAGCAGTGCCATCTTTCCTTCGCATTTCCACAATCCCTTTTCACGCTAACCCTTCTCTCTTCGCGTTCTGCCTGCTCCATCCATCCGCATTTTTCCTGAACCTGTTGCTCCGTCCAACTTCTTCCATTTCCTGCGGCTCCCTCTTACCCTGCTAACTTTTCTCCCTTCGCATTCTACTTGCTTCATCCACTGTCCGCACGCCTCCTCAACCTATCATTCCTGCTCATGTCCCTACAGTAAACGCACACCCGCATTCTCTTCAAGTTGCGTCCCTTCTCCATTCCGTCAACCTTCTCCATTCTGTCATCAAGCTCACCTGCACACACGATGAATATAAAAATTCGATTTTTTTTTATTATGTATGGGTTTCGTTAGGGTTAGCGCATTCACTTTGTTTTAGTTTCATTCGATTCCATTTCAAGTTAGTTCATTAAAAAAATTTAAAAGATAAAAAAGTAATTTTGGTTTTTATTTTTTTTATTTGATTTGATTTCACATTGTTTTACTTTTATGAATTTAAATTATTATAATCTAAAAAATAAAAGATTCTAAAACAAAAAAAAGAGGGGATCGATTTTGGTTT
>APFE031401304.1:0-31065 GCA_000404065.3 Pinus taeda
AGATAGGAAGAGTAGAGGAATTCCTCTCCTTCCTGCCATGAATTGTTTCAAAATCTAAAAACTAGTAGCTTACGAAGTTCATAACAGAGGAATATGTTACTAAGGAAATTTGGTCTCTAGATCTAGAAAAAGCCCCAATTTTGGATGGTTTCACCATCATTTTCTATAGGAATTTTTGGAAAATGATTAAAAGGGATCTAATGAGAATGCTCAATGCTTCCAGAACAAAGGATAAGTTAGGAGAAGGTACAAATTCCTCCTTCCTTGCATTGATTCTTAAAGAATAAAGGATTTTTAATTTCTCTCATTTCAGGGCCATATATCTATGTAATGTAACTTACAAAATGCTTACCAAAGTCATCGCAAATAGATTGAGAAAAAGCTAACTCACCATAATATCATAAAACCGAATGGGATTTATGCAAAATCACCAAATCTTGGATAATGTCATATTGGTACAAGAGGCCATTCATTCCAACAAGGACAGAGGGGAGCCAAGAATCATCATGAAACTAGATATGGCCAATGCATTTGACTGGGTAAGACACTCTTTTCTATTCTTTGTTATGGAAAAGTTTGGTTTTGAGTAATGAATTTATAATACAGGTTAAAATCATGTATCGATGCTCCCTGGATAGCCCTATTAGTAAATGGAAGACCCTCCTCCTTCTTCTTTAAATCAAGGGAATTAAAGCAAAGATTACCTCTCTCCCCCCAGTTATACATTTTGGTGGTGGAGAGTTTAAGAAAACACCTAAAGTTAGCAAGAACAAAAGGAAGATTGATGGGACTCAATATTTCTAAAGACAGCAAAGAGGTTAATCACTCTCAATTCATGGATGACACACTAGTCTTGGGGGGAGTTTCTGAAATCATCACCTATTAATTCAAATAATTTTTTAACACTTATCTAGATCCCTCTAGAGGGCTAGTTAATAAAAAAAATATCTAGTTGTATAGATGGAATTGTTTAGAAATAATTATGTGGAAAATCTCCAATGTTCTTAATTTCATAATAAAAGATGGATGGAAATCCTTCAAGTATATGGACATCCCTATATCCATAGGCGCATCGAGTATGGTGGGAAGAAGTGAGGTTCTATAAAAATTCAAAAATAAAATACAACCTTGGGGGGTGTAATGGCTCAATCCATCGATGCAAATAATTTTAATTAAATATATGTTGTCAACATTTCCTCTATATATGTGTTTTGGTTTATTAGCCCCCCAAAACATGGTCAATCAAATAGGAACTTTAATAATAAAATTTCGATGGGAAAGGGGGGAAGCACAATGAAAAAAGGTTTCATCTAGTACATTGGAACACTCTTTGGCTCCCAAAGTTGTATGGAGGCATAGAAATCAAGTATCCTTACTTTATGAATCTAGCACTTGGGGAAACATTGTGTGGCATCTTCTATATGAATATAAATAATGGTGAAAAAATGCCTTCTTAAGAAAGTACTTCCACCAAAACTGAATGCTCAGAGCTGAGGTTGTTGAAGGGACATGTTCAAGATCCAAAATATGGAAGTTATGTAAGGAGGCAGCTCCGCTAGTCAATGACCATTTGAGTTGGCGCACTGCGAATAGAGCTTGCATCAATATATGGAAAGAAAATTACTTTCCGTAAGGACACCTTGAAGAACAATAAGGTCTTTGAGAGCTACAAATTTGGATGAGGAGTGAAGGCTATATGTTAATGGATAAATAGCTCTTTCAAACAAGAGTGATCTCCCTAGATTTGGTAACCAAATCTAGAACAAAACGGACAAGAAAAAGAAAATTTCCCTAGGTTTAATTACAATCAAATTATCAATGGAAATGTGAGTAGGATGATCTCATACCTTTTTACAAAGTTTTTCCTCATTGATTGTTTGTCGTATCTTCCAGTCTTGTCCTTAGTTCTCTAAAGTAAATACCTACAAATAATACAAACAAACAAACATCAAATCACATATAATCCAAAAATGATTTGATCAAAACCTATATATACAAGCAACGAATTATATACCAAATATTTCCAAACAGATAGAAAATAATTTGTGGGAAAGAAACATGTAAATGTATTATAATGAAGAAAATGTTACAACTTGAATCCACCTTGATGTTGTAGATCCCTTTCCAACTATTTTTTGTTTCAATCATTGCCTTCAAAAGTCTTGAGATAAAAATTTTGATATTTCAACAGAGTTTCACTAGAGCCAAAATCATTTTTGAGATTTTCTAGCAAGCCATCTCAATGGGAGATGGTTGTACTTGTAAGCTTGGGAAAGGATTGGAGGAGGATTAGGGATGCGAGTCAAGTCCACACTGCTTGGAGGAGATGTTACCCATGAGGTTTCTATCATAGAATCTTTTTGTACTCTTTAGTTTTTCCTTCGTTAAAATAGCATCACACCTTTTGAATGAGAAAAGTGCGACATTATCGCAGTTATCAGATATGCAGACTGTGACAACAAGTAGTGTCACAGTTTGTCTATGTGCAACTTGTGACATCCTTTTGAATTAGGGTTTTTTTAAGGTATTTGCTCAAGATTCTTATCTTCCGTAAAAGGGTTTTTATTCTATCTTCTTCAGGGATTAATGGAAATTATTATTTAGATGAAAAAGGATAGGGGTACAACATCAATTGCCATGAATGCGACAAAATGATGCATAACACTATGTAAATTTAAAAAACATCTCCATATGGGATGAGCACAGCAGTTGGAAAGGGTGGTTGAGATCGACATTACCTCCAAACCTACAACAACAATGGGAAATTGTAATGCGTAATTTAAATTAAAGGAATGGCTCCCATTTCAGTCACATATCAAGACCAACAATCATGGAGGCTAAGCCCAAATAAAGGATATACAATTAAAGACGAATACCAAATATTAATTAAAATGCTCCTGCATCTAGCTCCAAACAAACTATGGAGGAAGGTGTGGTAGAATGATGGGATTCCCAAAGTCAAATCCTTCTACTAGGCCTTAGTACACCATAAGTTTCTAACTGCAAAAACCCTTAGGAAAAGGCACATCCAAGTCCCTTTGAGATGCGTTCTATGTAAATAATCAGAGGAAGACATCCCACATATGTTTAGACAATGTCCCTTCTCCTTTGTTGTATGGGAAGCCGCACTCTCAAATATATTTCACATATAAATAATTCTAGGAATGTGGGTCGAAATCTTTGAAATATGGAGAAATAAATACCCTTGCCCAAGAAAGGCCTTATCCCTCCCAGTCTGTTGATGGGAGGCACTCCCAAAATGTATTTGCTAGTTAATTTGGATTGCTATAAACAAAGATATATTTAATGGAGAACATCATGATCCTATTTCAATGGTTCATAAAGCAAAAAATCTCCTATTCAAGGAAGTCACAGTCTTAGGATACAAAGAATCAGAAATAGACATTCTAAATCCAAAGCAAAGGGAATGGATCAAAGTGGGAAAGTTTCTAGATCATGCTATTAGCTTCAGTCTTCAGCTAGAAAATAGAGAGAGTTTTTCTATCAGGATGAACCAAGAGGAATTTCAACAATGGTGTCAAGATAGGAATCAATATACACTATTCTTTGATGGATCCTCGAAAGGCAATCTAGGGGTGGTAGGAGTAGGAGGGTTTATTCTTTTCCCTGACGAATAAATAAAATCTCAATATGCTTGGGGTCTGGGTGTAGCATCCAATAATCAAGAAGAATATCTCACTCTATGGAAGGGTCTCGAAATAGAAATTGAAAAGAATATTACCAAAATCCTTGTGTTTGGAGACTCAATGATAATAATTCAACAAGTGTGGAAAGCCAAAAGTTTTCACGTCTCAGCTCTTCCCTCAATTCCACAAAGAATTGCTAAGCAAATTTTGAGATTTGAGCAAATAGAATTCTTTCATGCCTTTAGAAATTTAAATGGAAAAGTTGACTCCTTGGTAAACAAAGGACCTACATGGAGCAGGGAACATTAAAAGTGAATCAATTTGTTTTGAACTCACCCCTTCCCTGAATTGTATAACATGAAAGATGAAAATTTTAACTTTAAAGATTTACATAGTCAAAACATGTCTCAAATTATAACAAAGGGTCCGATCAAGTAATTTCTTCTAACAAGGAGAGAATTTTAAATATACTTCAGTACAAGTAAGGAGAAATAGGTTTCCAACCATAAATCTTTATCCCCACACTGAGAAAGTTGAACCCTATATATGGTCTTTAGAAAAAAGACCATATATAACTTCCATCAAAACTATTATAAATTTTATATCTTTTCTAAAATAATATTTATAAATAATATAGTTTTTAACTTAATAGCCAATAAAGTTTGTATTAAAAATAGTATATATTTAATATTAATTATATATATTATTTTTACAGAAAATATATAAATATATATATACCCACCTCAATGAAAAAAATTTATCGTCTACCTCTAGCATTTTTTTGGGATTGAAATTTAAACCGCAACCTCAAAAATTAAGATAAGAAGATTACATGACTTAAAAATCATGCGAGGGACTTTCAAAAAAAATATTGTCCAAGATATTGATTCCATAGGTGGAGAGATATTTGTCTGATTTTCCTTAAATATTTATTTTGTTAAGAGAGATTTGGTTGATTTTAATGAAATATTTATTTAAGTGGAAGAAACAATATATTGAAAATGGAATATTATAATGGTTTTTATTAAAATTAAATTATCATGTTTATTAAAAAATTATCAAAATCAAATAAAAAGTGCACATGACTTCGATAGAATATATATAGCACTACCAATTAAAAGTGCACATGACTTAGATCGAATATATATAGCACTAACAATATTTTATTTTAGTGGAAAATACTTCAATTCAAATGTTAGTTTATAACTACATTAAATATAAGCTATTGCAAATGGGAGATATTATCACATTTAAATAATCACTATTGCAAATGGGAGATATTATCACACATTAATTAATTAAAAAATACTATAGTAATTAAAAATAATAATAAATAATAAAATGAAAGTTATGAAAATTTTAATAGATTATCATTATTTATAATAGGTTATAAATTTTAATTTAATGTAGTTTATTTTACAATATTAATTGGATAGCGTTGGTTTTATAATATAACTTTAAACCTGACCATAATTATACCTAATTTTACTTATTTATAGAAGTAGGGTAATATATTATTAATCTAAAGATTATTAAAATAAAAATAATATTAAATTTATTATTATAGTTTTGACCTCGCTTTATAGTCCAAAGTAGTCGTTAATTAGCCGTTATGTAGCCGTTGAAGTCTCTGCTCAGTCTATTTAACTTGCTATGCCAGATCTGTTTCTTCACTTGTCCTGATGATGAACCACACTAGTTGGTTCAAAACGCGTCGACAATGGTCTTTTTAATGTGATTTACGCCGAAGCTCTTCTTACAAAAGAGATTGGATTGAATAGTAAAAAGCATAGAATTTTTATTATTAGTAAAAGTTTAGTTTTTATGAGGGTTGTTTATTTTTTAAGTCATGGAAGCATATTAAACTTGTGGTAGAACATGTGGATGCATCCAAAGAGATTAAAATAATAGTCTTGTGACACATGCACACATAAATGGACCAAATCCCACCCCATTCCTTTTTTTTCAAAAGAGATAGCAGGTGCAAGGATATGATTTATCTCTTTGGAGAAATAATTGAACAAACTTTCCCATGGAGTCTAGGGCCACCAATAACCAAACAAATGCTTAAGCCTTACTCCAAGGGATTTCTTTATTTGTTACGAAACAAACTCACAAATTAATTATTATCAAGGACTCAAAAAATACAATAAAACACTTACACCTTGACACCTCCCCTCTTGACCCAAAATTAAAGTTGATCTTCCAGTGAATTTGCTGAGCACTAGAATCTCCTTAAGGTAAACTTTTTTCATGTTCTAAGGGCTAACAACTCCTGGGTGGTTTCTCTAGCCTCCCAAGCATCAGGGTTTCAAGCAAAAACTCTAAGGATCAATTCTAGGGAATATTTCTTGCCCATTACTTAAGTTTTAATGACAAAACAAATATTATAGCTCTTTCACCCCCTCGTGACCTTATTAGTCCAATTGTTTCCTTAGTGGACATCATCTATTTGTGTAAGTTTAATTTGGCAATCAGTATGTACAAGTATGTCTAGTTCCCACAAAAAGAAGAGTAGTGTCTTATATGTCAATATAATGGGGAATTTATGGAGGGATATTTTGGATCTATTCAAGGTATCCTGCCACACAAAAGTATTTCCTCTTATGGATTTTGTCTGCACTAAGTCTTTCATATGGCCATTGAAATGGGACTCAACCCCCACCCTATCAAACACATTGATACAATCTATGGCCTATCACTAGAGTAATGAGCCCTTGGTCTCCATGGATGAAATTGCAAACATGCAAGAGCATATATGTCATCTCTAGGTCAAGATAAATAATATGACATCTCAAATACCCACTATGATGGATATCCTAATTGATAAGTGTCTCCATCTCCAACACACAAAGAATGAAATAAGAAGTTTGTGATTTCAATTAGAAGAACTTCAACTAATTGAAAATGGGAAAATTCCATCTCCTTTGGACACAGGTCGTATATTCAATCCTCAAATTTTGGTTGATTTGATCATGCCTTGGGGGTTCTTACTTTTAGACATAATCTTGGAAGCTTCCTAGTCAAACTCTGTTGAAGCTTATGGATAAGCCCAAGGCCTCAATCGAGGTTAAATTGTGAATGAAAATCAAATCTGGGATGTTTCTTAAGATGTTCTACATATTGTATATTGTTTCATACCCATGGTTTGATGTAATCCAATTCAAACATAGTTTGGGAGGTTTAACTCTAAACTAAGACATAGGTTTTCCTAAATTGTCTTGCTTACTTTTTTAAGGAATTATGTATAATTTCATTATACCCGCACATATTTTGTTTAATAAAATTCACTAATTATTGTTAAAATAGAAATAAATATGTAATATTTCATAAATTTCCTTTTTAAACTTATATAATTTTAATACTCAATAATTTCTCTTTTTAAACCGATATAATTTTAAAAATAATCCAATTAATAACCCAAACTGATAAATAAAAATTAAAATAGAATAATAATAAACTGCTTTTGATACTCTTACTTTATTAAATATAATTGTAATCACATTAATAATATTAATTAGATTTTAATATAATTGTAATCACATTAATAATATATTTAGACTGAAAAATAAATAAACAAAATTAAAGAATTAATTTAATCAATTAGTTAGTTATTGTTGTCAATATTATTTATTGATTTTATAGTTAAAAGAAATTTATATTATGAATTTTAAATATATCATTTATAAGTATATTTAATAAAAAAAAATAAATCAATTTAGGAATAGGTGAATAATATAACTCGAAACCGTGAAGTTAATGTATCATTTTAATTAAAATATTAATGTTTTTATTTTTATGATAACTATAGTAGTAATTAATTTATGTTGAAAAAAAAAAAATAAGAATTAGTTTAATTATGTAATTGTTTTCTGTTTTATATTAAAAAGTATTTTTGAATGTATATTTTCATAGTTGTGAGTCTTTTTTTTTAACAAAAACGGATATTGGATTTCATTCAAAAAAGGAGGAAGAAGCAAGCTCCATTTATACAGATTTTGGAACTTTCCAAGTTGAGAGGGAAAGCCATGAGAGTGCAATCCCAATCAACATGGGAACTAAGTTCATATATTCCTAATTTTCCAACTACAAATTGTTTGTAAATTCTTACATACTGAAACAAGAAAACTTGACATTTATAATTCATAAAAAACTACTGATGCAAGGCAAATCCTAAATAGAATTACTGAAAGACCCTATTTTTTCTTAAAAGAAGGTTCTTTCTTTAGCTTGTTTCTACTGCTTTGATGCCCAGATTTCTCTCCACTCTAATTGAGGAGAATTCCTTTCAGGTAGGCAACGGATTCCTCAAGTTGAATGCATTGATTTTTAAGTGCTTCGATTTCTGAATTATGACTGGTGAGTTTGTTCACGAGGAATGAGTTCTCATTCTTTGTCTAGAATTAGATGCCTTTGATAGTTTCTCGAAGTTGGTCAATCATGAACTTATTTTATTTGCAGTATGCACACTTGTTAGTCTTAGAAGATGTTTCCAGAGGGTCCATAGTCTCTTTGATGCTGAAGATGCCCTTTATTGCCAAGGAAGGCCTTTGCTGTTGGAAGTGGCCACTGATGTTGAAGATATTCTTTGTATTGATAAGAAAAGAGCTCCTCGACGAGGGAGGGAAAAAAACAGGATGAATAGGCAAGGGAGTTAAGACACGAAGATGGGAGAGGGCGACTACGATTACAGAGAAGGGGTAACAATGTGAGAAAGGAGAAGACAGGGGGGAAGACAAAGAAACAACAGAGAAGTGAGATTTAGCGCAAAACAATCATTGGGAAGACCACGAGAAATCGAGGGAGGGGGAGTCGGATAAAGGGATAAGGATAGATATATTCCAAAGGAGGCTCATCCAAGGAGAGCCAAGAGATAAAATAGAGAAGCTACGAAGCTACGAAGCAGGAAAGTTGCAGAGAGGAGTGAGGGAAGAGTCGGGGAGGAGAGAGAATAAATAGGTGAGAGGGAAGAGAGGGATTGACAAAATGGACGGGGAAGGAGGGAAGGCACAAGAGAAATGAGGGAGGATGTTAGACTTCGAGTTCCGACTTGACCAGAGAGTGAGGATGATAAAGATTTTACAGGGATTATGAGTCAGGATTGATAAGATAGGAGCATATTTAGAGACAGTGCAACCCAGATTACGAAAAGACTTTGAATGGATTGGTTGGAGGGTGAAAATATTAGGGAATTGGGAGATTAAAGGAATTATTTGCAATGCATACTTCTCAAGGAGGCCGTGCCACATCCTTGTTTGCTTGGATATCTTCTTTTTAATTATTTTCCCTTTGAATGTGCATGAATGTTACTTGCCCCAAATTGATTAGATGGTGTATGATCCTCTTTGTTATTTAGCTTAATGCTGCATTTTTTGGGTCGGTCTTCTTGATCATGGCTTGAATAAGAATAACTAAGTCTCCAAAGATAATTGGATTTAGGATGTTCATTTTCCTTAAAAAAAAATCTCCCAAGAGGAGGCCATAAGCTTCGTCCTTATTGTTTGAAGTTGTGCCTAGTCCCCATTCAAAGGCAATGGAATTTTGCTTGCCTTGTTCAATTAGAATGCCTCTTGCACCTTCTTTCCCTAGATTTGACTTCGATGCTCCATCAAAGAAAAGGCATGGTCTTTTGAGAGTGTTCATCCATAGGATGAATTATTCCTCTTTTAGTTTGATTTTCCATTTCATATGGATCTCTTTCTTTTTTGGAATGGATGGAATATTGGGCCTATTGTTTGCATAGGAGATCCAAATATGTTCCTTCTGTTGTAATTGATTAAATTATATTGCTTTCATTCCTTTGGCTGACAGGAATTCAGATGTTAATCCCCATGTTTTGGAGAGCACTTTTCCTATTTATGGAGTGTGGTTGTGGAAGATTTGTTGATTCCTAGCAAGCCAAATATGCTAGCAAAGAAAGGAGGGGATGCTAGCCCAATACCTTTTGATGGTGTTTTTATTTTTTAGAGAATACGAGTAATATTTTCCCCATGCTAGAAAGAACTCAGTGAAGGATCAAGAGGGGTTTAGATCTAGATCCAAGGGGCTTACTAGCAAGGTCCAACACTCTTTTGAAAAAGTGCAGTCTATGAAGAGATGTTAAATGCTCTCTTCAGCCTTGTGATGCATTGGATACCAGAAGGGCCCTAAAATTCTTTTTTTTAAAGTTGTCTACAGTAATAATTTTCCCTTTTAGGAGAGTCCATATAAATATTTTTACTTTTTGTAAGCTTTCAGTTTTCCACACTGACTTCCAAGGAGATCAATCCCGATTCCCATGCTGTTATTAGAGATTCAAGTATCTTGACTTCACTATATAATAAACTCCAAAAGGATCCCAAATGAAGGAAACTTACGTGTCTTTATTGATAGGGGATACTCACTTAAGAAGTGAAGTTAAGGCTTCTCACTGATTTTTGAGGATTTGGGGAAGATTGGGAGCTTTCCAATTTTCCCAAGTGTTTTCAAGTGGATGCCATTGTGAAATTGACTCAAGTGAGGTGAACCCTCTTGTACTCATCCACCTTTTTAATTGTTGGATTCCTAGAAGGTCAGCTGAAGGTGGCATTCCCATTATGTTGTCATTCCAAACATTTATCTCACGACTATTCCGTGACAGCCTTGATGTGTTTTCCTTGAGGTAGGGAAGGACCTTTTTTATAAGCTTCCACATTTGGGTACAAGGCCTAATTGGAGTTATTTCTGAGAGGAGGGAGAAGCGAGAGTGGTTTAAATATTTGGATTCTAGAACCTGCTTCCACCAGAAACTGTCCCCAATAATAAGTCTCCAGAAAATTTTAGCTCCAAGGGCTAGATTCATAAATCCCAGAAGTTTGATTGAAATTCCTCCTTTCGCATAGGGTGAAGTTATTTGATCCCATTTTACAAGGCTAAACTTTTTTGTTTCTGATTTTCGTCCTTGCCACAAGAAACTCTTTATGATTATCTCTATTTGTTTGTGGATACTTTCCAGAGCTACGCTTGCTACAAATTAGTAATTAATAGGTAGAGTTGTCAACATTGATTTGATTAGGATTACTCTGCATGCTAGATTTAATCAAAGAATTCCCCAATTTTGGATATTTTTCTTCATTTTCTCAAGGTATTTGGTCCATAATTATGATTTCAGATTTTCTTTTGATACATGTAGACCTAGATATAAAAAGTGGCTCCATCGAACCAGAAGGGGGATCTCCAAAATTTTTGCAATACTTTGAAGGCTTTTAGATGGTGCATTGCATCCATAAATTCTGTGGTTTTTATTGTTAGGAATACCTCCTGAAACTTCCATGAAACCGTCTAGGACTTTTTTGAGCCTTCGAGCAACTATGAAAGATTACCCTCCCATTAGGATGGTGTCATCTACAAAGAGAGATTGATTTATGCTTTTTATTCCAGAGCTTATAAATAGACTAATTAAGGTACGATATGTTCTACAGTTTTCAAGATGTCTACCCAATGAATCTACAAATAAAATATAGAGGAAAGGAGACAAAGGGAAACCTTGTCTCAGTCCTTAAGAGATTTTGAAATATTCACTCAGTCTTCCATTGATGAGGGGTGTTATCCATCGACTAATAGTGCAAGATTTTATGATTTTATAAATTCCTCAGAGAAGCCAATTTTTTTAAGAACAAATGCTAGAAAATATAGATTAACTCTATCAAAGGCATTTGCCCTATCAAGTTTTATGATGATTCCCTGCTCATTTCTTCTTAAACTTGAGTGAAACGCTTTTTGAATGATCATGATATTAACCATGATCATTCTGTTGGGCACAAATCTGCCTTGATTTTCTTAGATAAGATTGGGGAGGAGAGGTTTTAGGTTGTTATCAAGGATTTTGGTGATGATTTTATATGACGAGTTGCACAAGGATATCGGTTGAAATTGACCAAAATATGAGTGATTTTGTTCTTTTGGAACGAGGGCTAGGAATGTCGAGTTTGTGTATCCACCTATCTTCTTTTTCCGGAAGACATTTCTAGTCATTCTTATGAGATATTTTTTAATGATGGCCCAGTTGAAACGGTAGAAAGTTATTGAGAACCCATCTGGACCAAGAGCTTTGTTAGGTTGGAGACTCCAAACAACAGTTTAGATCTCACTATATTTGACCTCTTTTAAAAGATCTGATTTTATTTCTCCGTTTATCCTTTTTGCAATGTGCTTTATGAAGTTCTCAAAATTAGGAATTGTTGGATCAATTGTAAGAAGGTTTTTGAAATGGATGTATGCTTCTTTTTTCAAAGCTTCTTGCCCTTTATTTCATGTTCTCCTTCACCCTTTAGCATGTTGATATAATTCATTATTCTTCTCATATTTGTTATATTGTGAAAGAAAGTCACGCTTTTGTCCCCAACTTGTATCCAGAGACTCCTGGATTTGAGCCTCCATTCCTCTTCCTCCTTTATGTTATTTATGTAGATTTCCCAATATAATTATTTTTCCTTAAGCTAGCTCCATTTTGTTTCTTCCATGCATTATCACTTTTCTTGGATTGAATCCATTTCCTTTTGGAACTCTTTTTTCCTGTTTTGTGATTCATTTTGACTGATCTTGGCCCAAACTTTTAATTCGTTTTTTACAACTTTAATTTTTTTTCCAAACGAGGTTTGAGGAGCCAATAATTTATGCGACCAAGCTTTTGCTATTATTTGATTTGTTGCTTCTTTGTTGTTCCATGATGGGAAAAAACGGAATGGGAGAGGCCCCATATTTCCTAAGATCCCTAAGATGATTACCACTGGTTTGTGATCAGAGGCAGAAGAGTGGATGATTTTTTATGTCACTGAACTAAATTTAGCTATAATAATGTCCTGAATTAAAATCTGGTTCAACCTTTCTTTAATTTTGTTTTGGTCTATCCTTTTGGTATTCCATGTGTATTTCCCATTATTTGGAGGAATGTCTAGAAGATTATGATTTTTTATAATACTTCTAAGTGAATCCCGAGATGGCTTAACATGGAAAGAGCCTCCAAATTTCTCTTCAACATTCATAACTAGGTTTAGATCTCCTCCAACAATGATGCTCTTATTCTGACCCTAGAGTACTATGTCTTTGAGGGAGTTCCAGCATAATTATTTCTCTCTGTAGTGATTGGGGGCATAAATGTTGAAAAGACAAATTTGCTCTTCATTTACTTTATTTCTTAATCTATTTTGATCCAGTGTTGGTGTTTTTGTTGATGTTGTAATTCCCATATGTCCTTTCTCCATATTGTGCAGATTCCTCTAGATGCCCATGTTGCTTAGAGAGCTATTCCATCATAATTCCTTATTTTTCGAATAATTTTCCCCATTTATTGTTCATTTATTTTGGTCTCCTCGATCATAAATATGTCTAGTTTCTCAGTTGATGAGATGTCTTTGGATGCATTGATTTTAGAAGAGTGTCCCATTCCTTTGCTATTCCAGGAGACCATATTCATTATTTATTTTGGTTTGGAGCAAAGAGTATAAAGTTACATCCTCCCATGTGGAATCTTTAGTGGGTAAGTTCTTCTACTTGATGAGATACTCTGAAATTGATCGATTTCGTAGTTGTCGAGTTCTTGTTTTTATCACTGCTTCAGGTTCTAATATGATTTTTCCTTCCTTGTCAAGTTCTGTCAATATTTTTTGAATTGAGAGATTTTCACCTATAAACTTCTTTAAGCATGAAACATGGAAAACTGGGTGCACTTGGGAAGATACAGGAAGCTCCAATTTGTATGCCATAGTACCAATGTTTTGCAACACCTTGTACGAACCATAGTACTTCGATGATTTATTATCTTTCTTAGCTTGCTTGAGGTACATTTGTTTGTATGTTTGTAGTAGTAGAAATACCAAGTTACCTACACCAAAACTTATTTTGTTGCGATGTTGATATTCTTGTTGTTTCATTCTATTCTGCGCCAAAGTGAGGTTATCTTTTAAGAGTTGGATAACTTGTTGCTCATGCTTGATGTGATATTCCACTACTTGAACCTTAGAATTTTCTCTTAAAGATGATGTAATGGACGGAGGATGCTATCCATAAAGTGCCATAAATGGGGTCATTTTTACTGCAGTATGGAAGGAAGTGTTATACCACAATTCAACCAAAGGCAACCACTTAACCCATTCTGTCTATTTATCAGATAAAAAGTAATGAAGATATCCTTCCAAATATTTGTTTACTATCTAAATTTTCCCATCATATTGAGGAAGATAAGATGAGTTATGAGCTAACTGAGTACCTAGACAAGAAAATAATTCCGTCCAAAAATTTCCAATGAAAATGGGATCTTTGTCACTTACATTAATCTTTGGGTTTCCATGTAGCTTTTGAATTGTTTCCATAAATGTTGTAGCAACTGTATTGTATTTAAATGGATGAGATAATGCACAAAAGTGTGCATACTTGGTAATTCTATCAACTACCACCATGATGAAACACTTTCCTTCAGACTTGGGTAAACCTATGATAAAATCCATTGAAACCTCCTCCCAACGTTGACTTGGAATGGATAAAGGTTGTAACAAACCCGGGGTCTTAATTGTCTTAACTTTATTTTTTTGGCAAACCAAACATTCCATCACAAACTTTTGAATATAATATCTAAGGCCATCCCAAAAAAATTCTTTCTTATACCTGTGGTAAGTTTTTAAAAATCATAAGTGTCCTCCTAAGGGAGAGGTGCAATTCCAAAAGAATATTTTGTTTGAGTTGAGAATTCTTACAGAGGTATAAGGGATCTTTGTACCATAACGAATCATTTTTCCAGCTAAATGTATCAGATGTAATGGGATCTTGCTGCAACGTTTGAATGAGTGCCCACACTTCTTCATCATTCTTCCATTCATCCCTTGTTTCATTTATCCAATTTGGTTGGATAATAGAAATGGCACAAAGAAATGCTTCCACATCCTCATCCTTTCTTGAGAGTGCATCTGCAACAACATTTTTCTTCCCTTTTTTTAAGATGATTTCAAAGCCATAACCCAACATCTTTGTGACCCATTTTTTCTACCCTTTTGAATATAATATTTGTTCTAAAAATTATTTAAGACTATCATGATCCATTTTTACCTTGAAGTGTCTTCCCATTAGGTAAGATCGTCATTTCTTAAGTGCATGTAGTATTGCAAACATTTCTTTCTCATAAATAGCTTTGTGTAAATACTTTCCTTTGATTGGATGACTTTCAAAAGAAACGAGTCTTCCTTCTTGCATTAAAATGATGTCAATTCTATTTCCTGAGGCACCACATTCCACAATAAATGTTTTTGTGAATTCTAGCATAGCTAAGACCAGTGCTTGGCACATTGCCTCTTTAAGATGTTCAAAGGCTTCTGTTGCTTCTGGAGTCCAAGAAAATGCATCTTTCTTCAGTAATATTGTTAGAGGTACTTCTATTCTCCCATAGTTCATAACAAACTTGTGATAATACCTTTTCAACCCGAGAAATCCTGGCATATGCTTTATGGATGTGGTGATTTTCCATTCTGTAATGGCATTAATTTTTCTAGTGTCTACCTTAACACCTTCATGAGATACAATATGACCCAGATATTCCACCTCCTATAATCCAAAGAAACATTTGGAGGTTTTTGCATATAATTATTTCTCCTCCAATAGTTTGAGCACCCTGTCAACTTGTTGAAAATGATCCTTCCAAGACTTGTTGTAGATTAGTATATCATCAAAAAAATACTAACACAAATTTTCTAAGGAAGGGTTTGAAAATGGAATTCATCAAACCTTGAAATGTAGAAGGTGCATTAGTAAGGCCAAAAGGCATGACCAAAAATTCATCATGACCCTCATGAGTTCTAAATGTTGTTTTTGAAATGTTTTCAGTCTTCATTTTGATTTGACGATATCCTAAACAAAGATCCAACTTGGTGAAGTAAATTGCTCCATGTAATTCTTCAAATAATTCATCAATGAGAGAAATGGGAAATTTATCTTTAATTATGAGCTTGTTGAGCTCCCTATAATCTGGACACATGCGCCATGACCTATCCTTATTGTGCACCAATACTACTAGAGTAGAGAAAGAACTTTGACTAGGTTGAATTATACTATCCTCTAGCATTTCTGCTATCATATGTTCAGTTTCAGTATTTTGGACATAGGGATATCTGTAAGGCCTGACGTTTAGAGGAACACTTCCTGGAATCAAATGAATAGCATGATCATGATCATGAATAGGTGGGAGGCCTTTGGGAGTCTCAAATACCTTGGAATGATTGTTCAAGACTTTTTGGAGATCTGGAGAAATAGATGATTGCGATGTGGGAACCTCTAATGAACATAATTGTGCAATTATGCCCCATTGTTCTTTCTTTCTAATATTTGTCATGATGTTAGAGCTGATTATATTCTCCAATTTCCCTACGATTCCCCTTAATTAAATTTCCTTTCCTTCCCAAAAATATTTCAATAAAAGTTCTTGAAAATTAAAAGCTATCATACCCAAAGATTGTAGCCATTGGACTCCCAGTACAACATCACCACCACCCATTGGAATGGAAAGCATTGGACTATTCCATACATATTCTCTGATGGATAGCTTGATATTATGGCACTTTCCAGATAAATTTATGGTTCCTCCATTTGCAACCATCACTTGACACTCTGGTACTGGATATAAGAAGAAATTCAATTCATTGACTATCTTACAATGAATGAAATTATGGGTACTACCCGAATTAATCAACACTATTACCTTTTTCTTCTTGATATGTCCTTCTATCTTGAGAGTTTGAGGAGTGGTAATTCCTACCAATGCATTACAAGATATGGTTAGATTTATTTCTTCTTTCTCTAGTGTTGGTTCCTGGTGTATATCCTATTCTTTTGACATTTCTTGTTCCTTTTCTTCCTCCTCATCACAATCTATGTAAAATAATTTCTTCTCAACACACTTATGAATTTTAGTGTATTTTCTATCACAACTATAACAAAGACCTTTTTCTCTTTTTTCTTCCAGTTTTTGTAGTGTCAACCTTGTAGGTTGTGGAAGCCTAGGGGCAGCAACACTTCCATCTTTATAGTTCTGAGTGGTAAGCTTCCTTGTTTGCAAAAATTTGCTTTCAATTTTTCTTGCCAACCTCAATGCCTTCTCCAATGAATCAGGTTCCCAAAGGTGAATGTCATGTTGGATATTATCCTTTAAATTCCTTATGAACACATTTATCTTATGCTCCTATATAATATCATATACCCTTATATTCAATTTTTGGAAGTCCACAATGTGCTCCACCATTGAACCCTTTTGTTTGAGATTTATCAATTGGCTAAAGAAGGTGTTGCTCTTTGTATCCTCATAATTTGATATCATTTCCTCTGTAAAAATTGACCAAGTGACAATTTTTTTACAATAGCAAAGTCATCGATACCATACAAACTAATTGGGTTCCAAATATAAAGTTGCAATGCGTACCTTTGTGTGTTTTGCACATTATGGAGATCGAAATATTGTTCCATTTGTAGTATCCATGTTATGAGATCCTTGCCATCCAACTTCCTCATATCAATATTTGGAACATGGTGGATCTTCAATCTAGTGTTAGAGTCTATAAAATCATTATTAACATTTCTTTTTTTCTCATCATGAGTTTCCTTTACTACCATTTCACCATTATGAAGCATTCCTTGTAGCAACTTTATCAAATCTATCTTAAAATCTTCCATGTTTCCTTTAAGTTTTGCTTCTATACCATCCATATTAGCTTCCATTCCATTCTTTAAACCATCCATCTTAGCTTCAGTTACTTTTTGTGAGAGTGAAATTTGTTGCACTTGGTCTCATAATTTTGATATATCATGTTGCATTTCTTTCTCTTCTTCATGTGTCATAGTAGAGATTTCAAGTTGCTTACTAGGTGTTTCAATTTTCTTTCTTTGTTTCATCAATTAATTATTATTATTCTTCATAATTCCCTTTGAATCACTTCAAATTAATTTCTCAAACAAAACTTATGAAAATTGAAAATAAAAAAAAAAACTACACACCTGTTTTCACGCTTTGTAGGATCTCGATATTGAATCTAACGTATCTCTGTAATTTCGGATCTCCAAGGTCTGAAATTTCATTCGATGTTAGACCTTTGAGTCATATTTCCAACCCCACAAGTCTGATCAAGATTTAATTCTCCAAGAAAGAGTTATGCCCAATATCCCATGATGACCTTATTATAGACTAGTTCAGTAGAGAAAAATTGTATGAAGTCCCACGTGTCACTGTTTTGACCTTAAGCCCTGAAAATGATACCCAAAAAAACTACAGTATGTCCTCTTTCTATTAATTTTTATGACTTTTGAATTTGATGCTCATAGAGAAAGTTATGATGATTTTTTCAAGGTCACATGTTTGAGATTGAATTCTGGATCTTGTAAAAACCCTAACTTTCTTGGATCGTATCTCCGAAAATATAGTGAGACAAGATCTGAATTTCACACGCTGTTCAAAAATATTTCGGTTGAAAAAAGTTTTACTTTCAAATTCTAAAGCTTCGTAGAAAAAAAATTTAAGTGAAAATTCCACGATGACCTGTTTGAAGCAGTGGAATTGTAGAATCCAAAGCCTCTAATACCAAATGTTATGCAACCAACTCAAAAAATAGAAGAAGAGATAGATCAACGACTTCAAAATTAGCCTATTCGAGGGGGAAACCTCCTTTACATTACACAAATGAATAATCCTCAGATGATTCAAATGAAAAAACCTCCTTTCTATATATAGGAGTCTAAGGGGTCACAATATAATGAGAGCCCACATAACAATAATAATGTAAGGGCACAACAATAACAATAGTGGGCTTCTATGGGGCACAATAATAACAATATGGGGATGACTTGGGCACAACAATAACACTATGGGCTACAATGACAATAATAATGGGGGAATACATTAGTATTATAGGGACCTAACACATCATTTCTCTATCAGTGTTTGCTTGCTTCATCAAAATTTCTGGTTCAACATTTGACAACATGGCTATTTGATCTTGATATATTTTCTTTGCAAGTTTCCTCCTTATTTTAACTCCTTCACTTTTATCTATAATAACTTGACTATCAGGGTGACTCTTTTGGACATGCCTTGAGGGATATTTTGGATGAGTCTATGTCTTTTCTGATTCTTTGTCATGTACTTCATTTTCTTCACTGTCATGGTGATGATCTGGAGGATTGATAAAACCTATGCTCTTGTTCATTGAGTGAAATTTTGACCTCCTCTTTGAAGTCAAACTTGAAAATTATTGAGAAGGGGGTTGAATTAGTATTTGTGTTTTTTTAGTTAATTAACTCAACTTAATTTCCTTTCTAAAGTATTTTACTTTGAAACTAATGGCTTATGTATGAGTTCAATTTTAATTGTTCCTATTGTGGTTACTAGAGAGATATTTGCATATATAGACTCAAAGCAGAAGCATTCAGACAAGAGAGACATTCAACATACAACACATGAAGACACCAAATGTAAGTTGAAACCCATAAAGGGAGACAATAACGAATTTTTCTAGCTGAAAGTGATGTGAAGGAAAGCTCCTACCCCCTTATTACATCAACTTTTCTATAGGATCCAACCTACAGGATGTTGCTACCACAAGGAAACTCCAACTCCCACAAATTTTATATATAATACAACCCACTGGAGGTTCCTACCTTAACATGATAGAACTTGTTCTTTTTCAAGGTACAACTTGAAAGAAGACTACAATCCCCTAATTAATTTACTAATCAAATTTGTTGGTTACCTGGTCCTTTTCTATGTTATGAAATAAATTTTTGTCCTCTTTTCTGTTGCTTATCCTCTTTGCTTCTCTTCTTCAAGTATGCTCCAATTATGCTACACTTTCTCTTCCTCTTTTCTCCTTACTAGGCTTGTTCAAAACTTCTCTCATGCAAATGTTCAATTCACAAAACTTGATTTTCATTCAACAATGCATCTTTTATCAGCATAACTCTTTGATTGCTTGCATTCTATGCACAAATTCGAAATGAGGAGTTGTCTCTTGGTATTATCGAAATGTTTGCATCTCACTTCTTATATATCAACTGAGTTTCCAATTAGGACAAATTTTCTTTGTGCTAATTGTAAATCCAAAAAAGTCATGGTCAAACATTCATAATTGCATAAGACAATGTTCAAAAATCCAAACTTGTTATAACACAAGATGGATGGAGTTGAGTGCATTATTAACTAGGATAACACAAGTTTAACATCATAGACTTGTGTTATAATGCTAGTTATACACTAAAGACCTGTGTTATTGTTGTAAAGGTCTAAAAATATATATATTATGTTGTTCAACTAATTTTGCTAAATCACAACCATGTGTTCTTCAATCTTTATACTTTGGTTCTCTACTATTCAAGATTTGTTTTTTACTCCTTATGTTCCATTATGTTTGAAGCAATCATTAATGAGCAAGCATCAATGTAATCATCAACTATCAAGCATCAAATCCTTTGCACATCACATCACTTAATCATCCTTTTCTTGCACATCACTTTGATCATCCTTTGTACATTAAGCAAGAAACACAATCGAACTTGAGGAATACATTGCACAATCCTCCTCATCAACATAGATGACACACCTCATCGACAAGACTATGACAATATGAAAAACTCATCAATCATTAAGCAACCGAAACCTCATTAACATGGCAGATCTCATCAACATGATAGACCTCATTTGACATCAATAGTAACATGCCAACACCATGTGGACTATTTTTTAGAATGATTTTAGCATATAGAAAATGTAATTTTGTTACTTGTTTCAAGTTAAATAAAATTATGGGTTTTTTCTTGGAAAAAAAAAACAAACTAGCTTAAATAGTAAAATCTATATCATTAAAATAAAAATATATTCTCATGAACTTTGTAATGAAACATGATGTTTGTGATATTAAAAGAGTGGAGGATATAAAAAAAATCTCTCTTAGTATATCCTATGTATGCTCACATTAAATACTAATTTCAATATATTCATAACAATACAAGCCTTTCCAACCTTTTAACTGATGAAATTTATAGAAATCTAGGAAAGACTTTTTCAATATTTCAAAATATAAAATGAAATTTTAAAATAATGAAAATAATTTTTACATTTTTTCTTTAAAATTGGATTAAAAATTCACAATCATCATCATAATAAAAATTAAAATATAATCTTAAAGTGAACACATATAGATGGAGTGCTCTACAAGTCCCTAATCCTTCATCCTTCAGCACGATCTTTGTTGGGACTCTATGGCGATAGGCCTAGAGGGGGCTTCGTTCCCTCCATGCAATGAAGCAGTTGCTTTTAAGGCCCTCATGGATTTTCTCAGGAAAAGACCACAGGCAAAAGAACCTCAATTTTGTTTCGTGAAAAAAAGCAGAAAATATACCCTATGTTGCTATTTCGGTGGGATTTCAGTGAACTTCCCTAACCTTCTCAAACAAGGCATTAGTTGGAAAATTTATAGGAATGTGGTTATCTATGAAATTGATGGTTCTGTGGATAGACAAAACTTGGAATACAATGATGAAAGGAAACATTGATCTATATGCTTGTGGTAATGGTTTTTTTTCCTTATTTGAAATAAAATAAGGCATATATGTTATCTTTAGGAATGGCCCATGCTTTTTTAGGGATATAGGAATGTATCTAAATTCTTAGTTGTTGGATTTCAACGCAGATGAATACTTTCCAAATGCAGTGCCATTCTCGGTTAAACTACCTAGACTCTCACTCTCATGTTAGAGTGATGACTACCTGAAAGTGAAAGGACATGGAGTTGGGAGATACCTGGATCAAGCATAGCCAAAGGGTAATCAATTTTATTGTGCCAAAATATATGTTGAGGTTGTTTTAGAGAAGGGATTTCCCTTGGAGATCAATCTCACATAGAGCCACCGTTAGGTTCTAGACTATGAAAAGATACCATTTAAATGCAGGATCTGCCACAAATATGGGAATTTTTGCCAAGTATTGCAAGAAAGGCCAACCTAAAAAATGAGATGGAGCAGCTATAAATTATGACGAGCAATGGAAAATGTAGCATAAGGGGGGGAATAGAGGAAGAGAAAAAACAAGTAAAGCCCCATCTAGTAAAAAAAGAAATGTAGTTATGACTTCATAAAACCCTTATGAGGTCCTTCAACCACAAGAAGAGTAGGAGAAAGATGTACCAAAACAAGGAGAGGAGTTGTCGACAAAGGAAATTTCAGACCTAGATGAGGAAGGGGAAATGCGTGATTTGGAGCCTAAAGGGGACACAAATCCATCCGAAGATTAATATCTGACAAATACAAATGGTAATGAAAACCCTACAAATCTAGTATCCAAAGGGAAAGAGGTGGATGAAACAAGCCCAACATGAAAGGAGGCATATACAAGTTTTAATAAGACAATGACAAGAAACACAAGGAATCTAGTGAGTTGGGGAGATGAATCTACAAGCAAGGAATTGGAAAGTTCGAAAAAGGGTCAAGGAAGGAACTTTGTAAAATAAGAGAGAGAGGCAGAGGAAAAACAAAACAAAAATCTTGTAATTCAGTGCAAATCATTGAGGTATTCAAATCTATAGAAATAAGAGAAAAGGGAGGTATCAAAATAGGAGGAAGTAAGCCCAATCCCTCCAAAATAAAATGAAAATCATATATTGGGAAACAAGGGGACTAGGAAACCCTGCTAAATCCCAATCAGTAAGGGACATAGTTAAAATAAGAAAATCCACAGATCCTCCTTCTGTAGGAAACAAAATTACAAGAAAGTGAGTTGTTGAATCTTGCAAGAAACTTCCAGAGGGATTGTTCTAAGTGGCCCAAATCTCTCAAAGAGAATTAGGTGGGCTTGGTACCCTTTCATTGAATTTTCATTTCATGCTAAAAGATTGTGTTAAATCTAGATTTTGGATAATATCTTTGCTAGAAAAAAATGATACAAAAAGAAAGAATCTCAATTGTAAATGTATATGCTCTAGTTAATTATGAGGAAAGAGATGAATTTTGGGGCTCTCTATTGAGCCTAAGGGAGGGCCATTAGCACACTAACAGTATATTAGGGGGTGATTTAAACACCATTTTATACTCTGTAAAGAAAAGAGGGGGGAAAATAGTGTGGGATCCTTTCTGTGAAAGAATAGAAGACCTAGTGAATGAGTGGGACCTAATTGACATTGTTCCAAAAAGAGGGAAGTATACATAGATTAACATATGAAGTGGAGAAGGGAATATAACAACAAGGTTAGATTGTTTCTTATGACATAACAACTAGTTAATCAAAGGAGTAGAATGTGTACCATCAATCTTAGCACAAGGTGATTTAGACCATCAACCTATTGAACTGGAGTTTGACTCATCAAAATACCTTGGTGTGATCCCTTTTCACTACATTATGGGTTCGCTACGGCATGAAGGAGTTTTTGATCTAATAAAATAGGCATATATGACTTTTATAGATGGATCTCCTGCTTTTATTTTCGAAACCAAACTAAGAGTGGTAAAAAAAGCACATAGAATCTAGCTAAAGGGAAAGTATAAACCCCCAAGTCAAGAAACACAAGAGCTCATTAAACAATTGGAGCAACATCACCTCTCAATGGATTTCAGGCCAGTAGAGGAATGCCATATTACAAAAGAAAAGGAGTTCAGTAAGTAGATTCATCAAGCAAATAGGCAAGAAAAGGCTTACTATATGCTTAAATATTCTAGCATGTGGCTGAACGTTGGAGATTGTAACACATCACGTTTTCATAAATAGGCCAAGGCCAGGTAATTGTGCAAACAATTTAAGGAAATAATCCCATAAGGAAAGCCTAAAATAACTTTTTTTCTTGAGATAACGTATGAATTGTATCTACATTCTCAAGCTTTATACTTTGAAGATAAAGAGAATAAGACAAGAAGAGTAGAGGAATTCCTCTCCTTCCTGCCATGAATTGTTTCAAAATCTAAAAACTAGTAGCTTACGAAGTTAATAATAGAGGAATAGGTCAGTAAGGAAATTTGGTCTCTAGACCTGGACAAAGCCCCAAGTTTGGATGGTTTCACTATCATTTTCTATAGGACTTTTAGGAAAATGATTAAAAGGGATCTAATGAGAATGATCAATGTTTCCAAAACAAAGGATAAGTTAGAAGAAGGTACAAATTCCTCCTTCCTTGCCTTGATTCTTAAATAATAAAGGCTTTTTAACTTCTCTCATTTCAAGCCCATATATCTATGTAATGTAACTTACAAAATCCTTACCAAAGTCATTGCAAATAGATTAAGAAAAAGTTTACTAACCATAATATCATAAAACCAAAGGATATTTATGCAAAATTGTCAAGTCCTGGATAATGGCGTATTGGTACAATAGGCCATTCATTCCAACAAGGAAAGAGGGAAGCCAAGAATCATCATCAAACTTGATATGGCCAATGCATTTGACTAGGTAAGACACTCTTTTCTATTCTTTGTTATGGAAAAGTTTGGTTTTAGTAATGAATTTGTAATATGGGTTAAAAGCATGTACCAATGCTCCCTAGATAGCCCCATTAGTAAATGAAAGACCCTCCTTCTCTGCCTCAAAGGGATTAAGGACATATTGCCTCTCTCCCCCCCATTATACATTCTGGTGGCAGAGAGTTTAAGCAAACACCTAAAGTTAGCAAGAATAGAAGGAAGAGTAATGGGACTCAGTATTGCTAGAGACATCAAAGAGGTTAATCAATCTCAGTTCATGGATGACACACTACTCTTGGGGGGAGCTTCAAAAATCATCACCTACTTATTCAAACGATTGTTTAACTCTTATCTAGATCTCTTTGGAGGGCTAGTCAATAAAAAAAAGATCTAGTTGTATAGATGGAATTGTTTAGAAATAATGATGTGGAAAATCTCCAATATTCTTGATTTCCTATTAAAAGTTGGATGGAAATTATTCAAGTATCTAGGCATCCCTATATCCACAAGCGCATCAAGTATGGTGGGATGACGTAAGGTTATATAGAGATTCAAAAATAAAATACAACCTTGGGGGGTGTAATGGCTCAATCCATCAAGGCGAACAATTTTAATTAAATCTATGTTGTTAACACTTCCTCTATATATGTGTTTTGGTTTATTAGCCCCCAAAAACATGGTCAATCAAATAGGAAATTTAATAAGAAAATTTCGATGGAAAATGGGGCAAGCACAATGAAAAAATGTTTCATATAGTACATTGGAACACTCTTTGGCTCCCATAGTTGTATGGAGGCTTAGCAATCAAGGATATTTACTTTATGAATCTGGCACTTGGGGAAAAAAATGTGTGGCATCTTCTATCTGAATATAAAGAATTGTGAAAAGGGTCCTTCTTAAGAAAGTAATTCCACCAAAACTGAATGCTCAGATTTGAAGTTGTTGAATGGACATGTTCAGGATCCAAAATATGGAAGTTATGTAAAGAGGCAGCTCCACTAGTCAATGACCATTTGAGTTGGTGCAATGGGAATGGAGCCCACATCAATATATGGAAAGAAAATTACTTTCCGTAAGGACCCCTTAAAGAAAAATAAGGTCTTTGAGAGCTAGAAATTTGGATGAGGAGTGAAGGCTACGTGTTAATGGATAAATCCCTCTTTCAAACAAGAGTGATCTCCCTAGTTCTGGTAACCAGATCTAGAACAAAATGGATAAGAGCAAGAAACTTTCTGTAGGTTTAATTACAATCAAATTATCAATGGAAATGAGAGTAGGATGACCTCATACCTTTTTATGAAGGTTTTCCTCATTGATTGTTTGTTGTATCTTCCAGTCTTGTCCTTAGTTCTCTAAAGAAAATACCTACAAATAACACAAACAAACAAACATCAAAGCACATATAATCCAAAAATGATTTTATCAAAACCTATGTATACAATCAAGGAAGTATATACCAAATATTTCCAAACAAATAGAAAATAATTTGTGGGAAAGAAATACGTAAATGTATTATAATGAAGAAAATGTTATAACCTGAAGCCACCTTGATGTTGTATGTCCCTTTCCGACTATTGTTTGTTTCAATCCTTGCCTTCAAAACTCTTGAGATAAAAAGCTTGATATTTCAGCAAAGTTTCACCAGAGCCAAAATCATTTCTGAGATTTGCTAGCAAACCATCTCAATGGAAAATGGTTGTGCTTGTAAGCTTGGGAAAGGATTGGAGGAGGATTAGGGATTCAAGTCAAATCCACACCACTTGGAGGAGATGTCATCCACGAGGCTTAAATTATAGAATCTTCTCGTACTTTTTAGTTTTTCCTTCGTTAAAATAGTGTCATGCATTTTGAACAAGAAAAGTGTGACATTATCATAGTTATTAGGTATGCAGACTGTGACAACAAGCAGTGTCGCAGTTTGTCTATGTGCAACCTGCGACATCCTTTTGAATTAGGGTTTTTTTAAGGTATTTGCACAAGATTATTATCTTCCAGAAAAGGTTTTTTCTTTCATCTTCGTCATGGATTAATGTAAATTATTATTTAGATGACAAAGGATAGGGGTACAACATCAATTTCCATGAATTCAACAAAATAATGCATAACACTATGTAAATTTAAAAGATATCTCCATATGGGATGAGCACAATTGTTGGAAAGGGAGGTTGAGGCCAAAGTTAGCTCAAAACCTATAGCAACAATGGGAAATTTTAATTCGTAATTTAAGTTAAAGGAATGGATCCCATTCCAGTCACATATCAAGACCAACGATCATGGTGGCTAAGGCCACATAAAGGATATACTATTAAAGAGGGATACAAAATATTAATTAAAATGCTCCCACATCTATCTCCAAACAAACTATTGAGGAAGGTATGGTAGAACGATGGGATTCCCAAAGTCAAATCCTTCTACTAGGCCTTAGTACACCATAAAATTCTAACTGCAAAAAACCTCAAGAAAAGGAACATCGAAGTCCCTTCGAGATACGCTCTATGTAAATAATCAAAGGAAGGCATCCCACATATGTTTAGACAGTGTCCCTTCTCCTTGGTAGTATGGGAAGCCTCACTCTCAAATATATTTCACATATAAATAATTCTAGGAACATGGGTTGAAATGTTTGAAATATGGAGAAATAAATAACCTTGGCCAAGAAAGGCCTTATCTCTCGCAGTCCGTTGTTGGGAGGCAATCCCAAAATATATTTTCTAGTTAATTTGGATTGTTAGAAACAAAGATATATTTAAAGGAGAATATCATGATCCTATTTCAATGGCTCATAAAGAAAAAAGTCTCCTATTCAAGGCAGGCACGGTCCCGGGATAAAAAGAATCAGAAATAGGCATTCTAAATCCAGAGGAAATGGAATGGATCAAAGTGGGAAAGCTACCAGATCATGCTATTACCTTCAGTCTTCGGTTAGAAAATAGAGAGAGTTTTTCTATCAGGATGAACTTTGAGGAATTTCAACAATGGCGTCAAGATAGGAATCAATATACACTATACTTTGATGGATCCTCGAAAGGCAATCTCGGGGTGGCAGGAGTAGGAGGGGTTATTCTCTGCCCTGACGATGAAATAAAATCTCAATATGATTGGGGTATGGGTGTAGCATCCAATACTCAAGTAGACTATCCCGCTTTATAGAAGGGCCTAGAAATTGAAATTGAAAAGAATATTACCAAAATCCTTGTGTTTGGAGACTCAATGATAGTAATTCAACAGGTGCAGAAAGCCAAAGGTTTGCACATCTAAGCTCTTCCCTCAATTTCACAAAGAATTGCTAAGCAAATTTTGAGACTTGAGCAAATAGAATTATTTCATATCTTTAAAAATTTAAATGGAAAAATTGACTTCTTGGTAAACAAAGCACCTACCATGGAGCAGGGGACATTAGAAGTGAATCAATTTGTTTCAAATTATTAACAAAGGGTCCGATCAAGTAATTTCCTCTGTCCACAAGTGAATTTTGGATATACTTCAATGCATGTAAGGAAGAATAAGTAGCCAATAATAAATCTTTATCCACACACACCGAGGAACTTAAACCTTATATATAGTCTTTAAGAAAAATAATATTTATAAATAATATTTTTTTTTTAATTTTTAATCAGCATAAAATTTTAATTAAAAAATTTGTCTATTTAATATTAATTATATATATATTACCTTTGGAGAAGTATATATATATATATAATATAAATACCCACATCAATGAAAATAATTTATCCTCAAACCTCAAGCATCGTTTGGGATTGGAATTTAAACCGCAACCTCAAAAAATTAAGATATAAAGATATACGTGACTTAAAAATCATGTGAGGGACTTTGAAAAAAAGGTTGTGGATATCACCTTTGTTCTTGCACCTCTATTGATTCCATAGGTGGAGAGAGATTTGTCTGATTTTCCTTAGATATTTATTTGGTGAAGAGAGATTTGGTTGATCTTAATGAAATATTTATTTAAGTGGAAGAAACAATATAATGAAAATGGAGTATTATAATGGTTTTTATTAAAATTAAATTATCATGTTCATTAAAAATTTATCAAAATCAAATAAAAAGTGCACATGACTTAGATAGAATATATATATAGCACTAACAATATTTTATTTTAGTTGAAAATACTTCAATTCAAATGTTAGTTTATAACTACATTAAGTATAAACTATTGCAATTGGGAGATATTATCACATCAAATAATTACAAATTAGTGTAGTATTTAAAAATAATAATAAATATAAAAGCAAAAATTATTAAAAAATTGTTTAGAAAAATTAATTTAATATTTTAATTTTTAATTTAATGTAGTTTATTTTATAATTTAATATTGGTAGTGTTGTTTTTATAATAATAATAGTTATGTGTTCGAAGAGATTGGATTAAATGGTAAAAAATATAGAGTTTTATTGTTGGGAAAAGTTTAGTTTTTATGAGGATGGCTTATTTTTAAAGTCATGGAAGCACATTAAGTTAGTAGCAAAATATGTGTATGCATCCAAAGAGATTAAAATAATAGTCTTTTGACACATGCATATATAAATGGACTAAATCCTACCCCATTTCTTTTTTTCCAAAAGGGATAGCAGGTGCAAGGACGTGATTTATCTTCTTGGAGGAACAATTGAATAAACTTTTCCATGGAGTCTAGGCCCACCAATAACCAAACAAATGCTTAAGCCTTACTCCAAGGAATTTCTTTAGTTGTTACAAAACAAACCCACAAACTAATTATTATCGGGGACTCAAAAAATTCAATAAAACATTTACACCTTGGCACCTCCCCTCTCGACCCAAAATTAAAGTCGATATTCCAGTGAATTTGCTGAGTACTAGACTCTCCTTAAGGTAAAAACAAATTCATGTTCTAAGGGCTAACAAATCCTTGGTGGTCTCTCTAGCCTCCCAAGCATCGGGGTTTTTCAAGCAAGAACTCTAAGGATCAATTCTAGTGCATATTTCTTGTCAATTCCTTAAGTTTTAATGATCAAACAAATATTATAGTTCTTGCATCCCCTCGTGACCTTATTAGTCCCATTGTTTCCTTGGTGGACATCATCTACCTTGTGTAAGTTTAATTTGGCGATCAGTATGTACCGGTATGTCTAGTTCCCACAAAAAGGAGAGTAGTGTCTTATATGTGAATGTAATGGAGAATTTATGGAAGGGTATTTTGGATCTATTCAAGGTATCCTATCACACAAAAGCCTTTCCTCTTATGGATTTTGTCTACACTATTTCCTTCATATGGTCATTGAAATGGGACTCGACCACCACCCTATCAAATACATTGATACAAGCTATGGCATATCACTAGAGTAATGAGCCCTTGGTCTCCATGGATGAAACTGCAAACATGCACGAGCATATATGTCATCTCTAGGTCAACACAAATCATATGACATCTCAATTACCCATTATGATGGATATCCTAATTGATGAGTTTCTCCATCTCCAACACACAAAGAATGAAATAAGAAGTTTGTGATTTCAATTAGAAGAACTTTAACTCACTGAAAATGGGAAAATTCCACTGCCTTTAGACATAGGTCATTTATTCAATCCTCAAATTTTGGTTGATTTGATCATGCCTTGGGGGTTCTTACTATTATCACTCAGAATTTTTCCTTAGAAGTTATCGAAGAAGAAATAGTCCGAGGTAACCACAAACCTAATCTTTTAGACTTTGGTTCTAGCCAACCTAAGTCCAGAGAGGGTTCTCCCTTTATAATTTAACTTTGTTTTGAATGATAATTTAGGCTAGTTCTTAGTGTTCATGATTGTTTGTTTTGATTGGGTGGTGGAATTAAGAAAACAAATGCGCAGAACAAATATTCAATCCATTGGGCTATGGAATCAATCAAGAAAGGCTTAACTCGATTTGTTGTATCACTAAGGTACACAAGGCAAGCTAGCACAACAAAAAGAAAATCTACAGGTTCAAATGGATGGGTAGTCCTAACGAGGGCAAAGGGCAATGAAGAATCCTTAACCGAGATTAAGATGAAGAAAGGAAGGATGGTCTGTAGCAAAGGGAAATGAAAAATCCTTTGCTATGGACCAAAGGGGGGTTAAACTATGGAAGTAAGGGAGCAATTAGGAATTCCCAAACCAAGGCAATTTAGTAGAAAACATATTGAAAGTAAACAGTTAAAACAAAGAGCATTTAAGCTAGTTCTGAGATATCATTCCTTGTTTGCTTTACAGATTTAATAAGAAACACATGTGAATATTCATAAACATGAAGAAAATACAATATTTAAACATGAAAAGGTGATACTTATTTGTTCCAAATGTCCACGAGAATCTAGTGAAATGTCCTTAGCTTTATTTGATTTCTAGTAAAAGCAGTTCAGTCTTGAGTACAATAGCTCTTTGGCTCAAAAATAAAATGTCTACAGAAATGTAATTTAATCCACGCTAAATACTTCAATTTTTGAAGTATTTATACAAAAATTGATACAAAATAGCTCATAACCATATGAGAATTATTCTAGGAAACAAAAAATATCTTCAACATGAAGATAGAGATAGATGGAGAACTATCTTCTAGCTGTCCCTTTTATGGTGACTGTGCTGGCTGTTGTAACTCAGATTTGGCACTTTCAGTTTGCTTTGTAGTTATGTGCTAGAATCACTTTTATCTTCTACCTACTGATACTCTTTACCTGTGTTGTTTTGATCCTGTCTTACTTGTTTTACCTGGCAATTTGATCCAAGTGGATATTGGTGGCCACCTGCCAAGTCCACCTGGACCCCCACCATTGTCTTTCTCAACATTTTCAGTTTCCTTAATTATAGCACAACTTACTATTTTTGCAGTTTTTCGGGTCCTGAACTTCCGGAGCCGTTTTGAGGCCCTAAACGACGTTTTTTGGGGAATCCAGGGGCAACATGGGGTCCATGGAATGGACCGATGTTGCCCATTCCAACAATGGTAGTTCTCGGATAGATCTTTCTAACGAGCTATCATACGCGTCAAACGGAGATC
>APFE031401304.1:38957-52602 GCA_000404065.3 Pinus taeda
CTCTAAGTTTCTTGAGCTCCATGGCCTGGATGCTCATTTCCTCCATGGCCTTGATCAACTCTGCAGTTTTCTCAGTTGGTGTCTCTGTGCTAGTTGATGTACCTGTACGTGCTGAAGTAGCTGTAACTGGAAATGTTGTAAATGGTGGAAGTGTAGGTGTCAAAGAAAATGCCAAGGTGGAGGGCACTACGATGGAAACTGTAGGTATTACAGTATGAGGAGTGGCGGCTAACTCACTCTGCTTTGACTGTATCAAATTATCCAATTCTTTTTCAGTTTCCTTCAATTGGTCATTCAACTTAAGGACTAGGTCCATAAGTTCTTCCTCCTTCTGTGTTTCCAACACTTTCGTTGTTTGAGGATGATGAAGAGGAGGAATCTTGAGCTGCTTCTTCAGTGCAACTATTTCATCATTTTTATTTTTTATTAGCTTCTCTGCTACTTTTGCATCATTGGGATCATGTCCCAATTATATGACCAAGTCCTCTAAGGACTTTATTATGGTGTCTATGGCTTGAGAGGAGGCCTTTTCCAACTAGAATAGTGCTAATATATTATTCAATGAATTTTGGAGTTGGTGGGCTACAATTGCTTTGTTGGTCAAAGTGGAATAGACCATTTCACCAGTTTGTTTATGCAACTCGATTTGGTCAATAGGATGGATATCCTTGGCCAATACTTCAAAGTTTGTTTTTAGGTAGTTTGCCATTGATTTAGGTTTTTGTATGGTTGGCTTGAGAAAACTCATCTGCATTTTACCTTCTTTTATATCAAAGGCTGACATTAGCTTTGTTTGGTTTGTTGGAGCCATCTTCAGATAATGTGCATAGCTTTTCACCTTTAACCTCTCATTCCTTTGCCTTGATTTCCTTATATTTTTCTTTGATGTCTTCGCTCTATCCAGTGGGAGCCCTGAATGAGGATACTTCCACACTCTGTTGCCTTTCCAACATTTTAGTTTGAGAGGTGGAAGGTTCTTGTGTCCCTCCTAAAGGAATGGTGTGCCTACTTTCTGTTCTCTCTGCTTCTAAAGTCCCTGTTGTTTCCTCAGTGTATTCTTGCTCTACTTATGGATTTAACCTCTACCTCTTAGCATAGGTTTGGGCCACAGGCCTGCTGGAAGGAGTGGCCTCCTCTCTGTTTCTTTTGGGGCTTCTCTGCTCATTTAGAGGAGTCTGTAAAATAGGAGGATTGCTCATGATTTGTTCAGGTTGAGAAAATTCCTTTGAAATTTCAGGTTGTTCAGATTCTTCTGGCTATTCTGAAAGTTATGGTTGCTTTGATGGCTCTACTTGATTTGAAGACTCTGGCTACCCTAATGGTCCTGCCTTTGTTGTCTGCCCACTATGTCCTTAGGATTTCCTCTGAGATTGAGACTCTCCTGGCACCTATACAAAGGAATCCTCATCAAGACTTTTTTCTAAATCTATCAAACCATTATCAACAACAACCTCTCTGCTATCTCGATCTATCAAAGTGCCTTCCACCCATTCAGATTGATTAGCATATTGTTCTATTTCAGGGACCCTATGGTGGATGTAAGGAGATAGTTTATTATTTTGTCTCCTATTACAAATGAAGCTTAAGGGGTCATAGGTCCACATGAAACTCTGTTTCAGTTTCAACCTTTGGAGGATTTCATCTGCCTCCTTTCCTGCTTCCCTACTCTTACAAATGAATGGGCCTAGTTGATCTTTTATTCTAAGTTGGGCTTTCTTCTTGGCTTTCACAAAGTGCACCTCATCTGAATTTATCTATTGTTTGTAGTACTCCAGAGCAAATAATCTCATGGGGAGGTACTTTGGCAATTTGTAAGGTGGCAATTCACATCCATAAATCCTGATTTCAGTATGGTTTTGGTACAAATATCAATCCCCTAATTTGTATTTCTTTGACAACTGTAGGACCCTCCTGATTTCTGCATTGATTCTCAGTGGAAGGCTTCCTAGTAGCATGGTTGTCACAGGGTAAACAAAGAGGTGTATGAAATCTGTATAAGAGCATGGAGAATCAAATTGATGGATCAATGAAGTCCAGAAGATCACTAGTCTGGGGTTTCCTCTGGTATCAAGCTTTTGGAGAGCAATTGGAAACCTATCAGCTCGATAATATAGGACTAAGGAATACTTGAACACTCTTTAATTCTCTAATCTCATGAATTGATCATGCATTTTATCAGCAATAAACTTGGCATAGTCAAACATGATGGCTGGAGGTTGGCCAGGATAATAGATTGACAAGATGGATATTATGATCTCATCAACAAATTCACTTGTGGTGCAGCCTAGCACACTAGATATCATGTCTATGATGTCTCGGCCAAGGCTAGAGAATATTGTCCACAGATAAGGAGGAGGGTCCTTTGGGATGTACTATTCTTCTCTGATGAAAGTATGGAATAACTGAGCTAGTCTGATTGATGTGAGGGTAGGGTATCTATTAAGCATATCTTCAATGGAAAGAGTAGTCAGGCCTTGGCTTGGTTGTAATTGTAACATTTCATTAATAGATTCGGCAGTGATGGTAAATAAAACAGCATGGTCAAGGGTTTTCACTGCCTTTTGGATAGGATCATAGTTCATGTGGCAATAATGTACAATTTCTGGGAATATATGCACTATGGGGAACTGGTACTTAGGTAAACCTGATTCCCAAAGTCCAATGATGTCTTCTTGGTTCAAGTATTGGTCTCTGTATTTGCATAAAAGTTTCAAAGGGGATTTGGAGACAGAGGTGTCTTTAATTTGGAAATCTTTGTCAGCAAGTGGAAGGTGGTCTAAATTCCTGTGAGGAGTCGTAATGGGCATGACATTTATTGCAATTGGGGCGTCCATCCTTGGTTCTTGTGGATTGAAGGACGGGGTCAAAGGGTTTCAGGGAAATTGGGAACAATTGGTCTATTATAGAGTAGTTCAAGACTACCAGGTAGCTTAATTTACTAAATTACTTAGTTTCTAAAGAAATTCAGTTCCGGTTTGGCAAGAAAATAGGGTTTCTCAGTGGAAATGGGGTAAATACCTAGTTTTAGCTGTTTGAACGAAGTAATGGTGCTGGTGGATTATTTATAGGAAGCGCACGAGTCTGCACAGTGGTCTGAAGTTCAGCGGTTGTGGAAAGTTGATGGTTGGTAGCAGGTTGACAGTTGAACGTACTTTGTGCTTTGCATGGAAGTTAGAATGTTCTTTTCACGATAAAAAAATAAAAATATAAAAATAAAAATAAAAAATAAAAATAAAAAATAAATAAAAATAAAAAAATAAAAAAATAAAAAAATAAAAAAAAATAAAAAAAATAAAAAAAAATAAAATAAATAAAATAAAAAAAGAAAAAACAATGAGTTTTTTGGTTTTATGTGTAAAGTCAATGATATTGGCAGGTACATTGGAAAACGACAGTTGGCGCCAATCAGGAGATGTCACATTTTAGCATGTAGTGGAGGTGGTAAGCGGAATCCATCGCACCGCTTTTTGGGATAAGTGGTTTTGGGGGGAGGCCGACTGATGCCATTCATTGAGTGCCACGTAGTAGTGTGGTGAATAGTGAAACCACTCACATCGGGTGGGTAAAGGTTAGATTTCAGAGGCCACCCGATATGAGTATAAATTGTTGGATCTGAAGGAGTCAGATCATACGGTGATCAGGGGTGTGATTTGATTAGAGAGTTAATGGAAGGGCCCGATGGGATTTTAACTATGGGTTAGGGAGGCTTAATGACATTGGGGGCGATATGATTGTAGGAATAGGTTATTAATTAATAATTGTTTGATTAATTAACCCTTTTTTGTTTGGCGGAGGATTATGGCTCTTAATTAGTCATTGATCGACTAATTAATCCATTTAATTAATTTACTACTTAGGTTTATATTTCAAACCTCGGGGCAGGATATTAACATATGGGATTTTAATCAAACATATGGGAAAGGGGTTTATTTTCGGGAGTTAAATGAATATAATGAAAATTAAAGTTAATATGTAATGAAAGCGAAAAAGTGGGTTTTTGCGCTAACTATAATGTGTTTAACATTTATTCACAATTTTGCACCTACACATTATAACTTAGGCTAAATGATTTTTGTGGAAAAAAGGGGTTTATGTATAGGGGTAATAACCTTTCTTAAGCAAATGATGATTTCACCTTAGGAAAAGGGATTTTTTAGATGAAATGAATGAATTATGGAGGGGTGAATGTTGGTAAGGGGATTTTAGTACTTAGACCCTATAAGTTATTGGGCCGAGGGTCCAGTCCCTCCAGAAGTCAGAGAAATGCTCTGGGCCCTTTTAACTTAAGGTTTAAAGTACTTTTGCCTTTACTTATGGGAAATTAGTAAACTTAAATGTAAAATGAATGGGGAAATTAATCACTTGACTTTGTAATTGTTCATTTATCATCCATATTCTTAGCAACTTGACGATGAAAGTAAATGATATTCTTTTATCCGATCAAACACCATAATTCTGCAACCATCCAACTACTTACCCATCTACTGATCCTACCATTTTTTCTACTCTTTATTAGGGTGCACTTAAGCTGGCAAACCCTCATCAAAACATTTTTCTTTTCTTTTACAATAGAAATCTATCTAAGTCTATCCTTATTACATCAAGGGCTCAGATTAAATTGTTGAGCTCCTTTTATTAACTCTACCTATCTACTTATCTGTCAAGATTAAACAGTTTTGTCAGATTTTATTCTCTATTTCTAGGCATGAAATTCAAAACATGGAATAACCAATATTAAATTGTTTGGTTACCATGGATTGTGGCACAAATAACAAGTTGCACATAATCATTATTATGCAGAAACATAAATAGCAGTGGCATTTGGACTTGCACACTTTCATGGTCCTTTTCTCTTTTATTAGGGTTCATTTTTTCATTTTTTTCACCTTTTTTATATTTTTTTCCCTTGATTTTTCTTTTGGGACATGCCCTCTTTACATTTTTTTTATTTTATTTTTTTTTTTTTTTTTTATTTTTTTTTTTTTTTTTTTTTTTTTTTTTTTTTTTTTTTTTTATGGAAAACATTTGTAGAAAGCAAAGGTATGTACATATTACAATTTTAACCTCATCCATTCAAAAATTATGACACCTATTGGTATAGGAACATAACAGTGGCTCCACTTGGGGATGGCATTTCCTAGTGAAATGTCAAGAACTAGTAGATCAATGACCTTCTGAATTTATGTGATCTTACTCTGCAACTTTTCCTTTTACTTTGTTGCTTTATTGATACTTATGATAGTAAACTTTTAAAGGTTAGGGCCTTCTCTTCTAGCTTCAACTCCAAAATTTACCATCCAATCCACACTAAACTTGGTGAAGGATATATTATGTACAAGTGATTAGTAAAATCAATGACTGGGATCTATATAGTGCTTAAGCATTCAACCATTTACTCGTCCTCCTTCTACTTCTGCACCATCCAATTCTTTGAGAAAATAAGCATTATTACCTTTGAAAGCATAAATAATGTAAGGACCTTTCCATAGGAAGTCAAAATTCCCATTTTTACCCTTATCCTCCCTTCTTAAGTTCCATTTCAATACTTTATCTCCTAGATAGAAATCTTCTAGCTTGGTTTTTTTGTCAAATTCTTTCTTGATTCTCTCCTGCACAACTTGGGACCTGATGTATACTTTCTCCTTGGTTTGTTGCAAATGGATTGTCTAGTTGATCCTCCTTTGAATATCATTTGGCTCAACCTGTGCTTCTTGGAGTAATTTCATCACTGGTGTTCCCAAAGAAGATGGGAAGACAACCTCCATTCCATAGACTAGCTGATAGGGACTAGTACCAATAGATTTCTTTGTAGTCAGTCTATCTACCCATAAAGAATTCACTAATTTATTATTCCAGGTCTTCTTATTGTCTTCCAATAATTTTTTGATAATATTCATTAAGCTCTTATGGGATGACTCTGCAAGTCCATTTCCCTGGGGATAGTAGGATGTGGAATGACCAAGGGTTATGTGATATTTTTTGTAGAAGTCAATCATCCTTTTTGATTCAAAGGATGCTGCATTGTCTGTGATGATTTTAGTGGGGCAGCCAAATCTAGACAGAATATTGGCCTCAAGGAAACCTATTATGACTGTATCAATGGCTTGTCTTGAGGGTATGGCTTCTATCCACTTTGTAAAATAGTCTGTGGTAGTTGAGATCCATCTATGATAGGCAAAGGAAGGGGGATGAATTTCACCAATGAAATCAAGATCCCACTGTTGAAATGGTGTTTCAGTAGATATAGGTTTCAAAGGTAATGGCAGTAATTTTCTTTTTCCTTCAAAAATATGACATTTGTGGCATGAGGTTACAAACTTCTTTACATTAGCAAACTGGGTGGGCCAGTAGAAACCAGCCCTCAAGATCTTATCATCTATTGTCTTCCAATAGAGATGTCCCCCACAATCACTTGCATGAAACTCTTGCAAAATTTTATGAGATTCCTCCTTTAACAAACAATTTAGAAAGATGCCTTCATGATTTTTCCAAAATAAAGCATTATCAATTATGCAAAACTTCAAAGATTTCATTTTTAAGAACCTACTTTTAGTCCTGGATAACTCTGGAGGAGCTTAAAGGTTTTGTAGAATGTATATTATGTCAGCATACCATGGTGAATCTGTAAAGGCTTGGCTGATCTATGGAGTCGCCATCTCCTCTTCGTTATTCAGTTCTGCAATGAAGTTTATGTCTAGGGCCTGATAGTTTGATTCAGCCATGAGCTTAGCCAAACCTTGGCCTTTGATCAATTTTGTAGGTTTAATTTCTAAATCATACTCTAATATTGTAGCTATCCACTTTCCTCTCTTTCCATTAGGTCCATCCTGTGTTAGAATGTCCTTGACTACAACATTGGGAACATAAGCTACTATATGAGAGCACAAGATATAAACTATGAAATCTTTGATTGCTTTAACCAAAGCAAAAGCCTACTTCTCCATTATATTATATTTTAAAGGTGCATCTCTTAGGGCTTTACTAAAGAAGGCTATTAGCTGTTCAAAACCCTGATCATTTTTTTGCAAAAGGATTGTAGCGATTATGTGTTCTGAAGAAAAAGAAAATATGATAAATTCCCTATCAAACATTGGACTGATGAGGACTGGTGTTTGTGTTGAGGCTAACTTTATATCTTCAAATGACTTTTTAGCCTCTAGATTCCATTTAATAGTCGAATCTTTCTTTAACATGTTGTTTAGTAATCTAATCAACTCAGCTAAATTAGAGATAAATCTCCTCAAAAGGTTTATTTTGCCTAAAAATGCTTGAAGTTATTTGATGTTCATGGGATGTGGTATCTACAAAATGGCTTCAATTATGGTTGGGTCAATCTGAATACTATATTTGGAGATAATGTGGTGTAGTAATTTCCCTTCTTCCAACCCAAATAAAGATTTTTTAGGATTCAGAGAAATTCCATATTTCCTGCACTTAGTAAAGACCTGCCTAAGATGATCCAGGTGTTGCTAATCTGATTTAGAGAATACTGTGATATCATCTAGGTAGATTACAAGGAAGTCATGGATTTCCTTAGCAAAGGCTATGTCCATTGCCCTTTAAAAGGTGGCCCCTACATTCTTTAACCCAAATGGCATTTCTACATACATGAAAGTGCCTCATGGTGTAGTGAATGCAGTGTTTGCCTGATCATCTGGGTGGACTAGGATTTGGTTATAATCGAAGAACCCATCTACCAGTGAGATTCTAGTGGACCTACTACCCTCTGTAATATGTGATCCATTTTAGGAAGGGGATAGTTATCCTTAAGTGAAACTTTATTCAAATTCCTAAGGTCAACACACAATCTAATTTCTCTAGTTTTCTTTCTTGTAGGTACCAATTAGAAACCCAATCTGAGAACCTAATTGGTGCAATAATCTTAGCTTCATACATTCGTTTGATCTACTTTTCAATAGAAGGCAGTAGAACAAGGTTGACCCTTCTGAGCTTCTATCTAAAGGGATTTTTGTTTTCTTTTAATGGAATGGTGTGTTGTATTATGTTGGTATCATAGGACTTCAGGTCCTCATAATTCCATGCAAAAACATCTTGGAATTCTTTCAGCAGTTCCATATACTTCAGCTTTTCATTGAGAGGTAACGATTTTGAAAGTTTTATGATTTTGGTATCTTCTTCAGAGCCTATATTACATTCCTCAATGTCTGATTTCAAGGGTTCCATTTTAGGCTTTTTAGGAATATCGTTTGAATCAAATAAGTCCTCCAAAGGAGTTAATCCTTTGGGTAGAAAATTGTCGTTAAGGTTTATGACTTCAATTTCTTCATCAATTGCTTCATCAATTTCCATTTGTTTTAGGTTTTGGATATCTGATTTTGTAAATTTGTAGGATGAAATCTATCTATCTAATCATCTTCTACTTTGTTAATTTCTACTTCATCATAGCAATCACAATCTAATGCTATATCTGTGTCTATGTTGCTATTTACAAATTCATTGTCTAAACTCAAAAAATTGTTAATTCGTTGATCATTCTCAAATACTTGCTAGTTCTTTAAGTTGTCAGGAATAGCAGGTCTATGCCTAACCTCAATAGTGTACTGATGGTTGGGCTGAAATGGCAACTTACAAGTACTGGCAAACATGGCCAAGCTGTGAGCTTGCATGTTGTGTTTTTTGGGGATAACAACAAGCTTGGTTTCGAAAAAAGTATTTAGTATTTCTATCATTGTACCTCTATAAAATCCTAACCTAGGATCCTTAGTCATATAAACACCTTTAATTTGTTTTATTACCAACTCAGAATCTCCCATAATAGAGACTCTAATGGCTCCTAACCTTTTAACCAGTTTCAGACCTAATAGAAGTGCTTCATATTCAGCCATGTTGTTTGTACATTTAAAGTTTAATCTGTAGGCATGACCTTCTGCATGATCATTTTCTAAGTTTTAAATCCATACACCTGCTTTTGCACCTAGTTTGTTGACTGACCCATCAAATTCAAGATGCCAAAGAATTTCATGCTCGTAATTTTCAATCGGGGTAATGGAATCTTTCTTGACTAAGGTATCTAGGTCATCTTTTTTTTATCTAAAATCTCATGAATTTGGATAGTTTGATTTTCTTTTAATACTACAATTTCTTTTGGTTCTGCTGTTATGTTTCTTGAAGTGTCTTCTTGATTAGTGTCAGCATTGTAAAGTATGAAAGAATCAATTTTAGAATGTACTGAATATATAGGAAAGTTCTGAGGCATCTCCTATGTACTCACTACATACTTCATCAGAGTTTCTCTATACAATTTCTTGGGATGTCCAAAAACTGATATGGTATCACATGACATGTCTAGTTGTAGAGATCCCTGGAGTTTGGCACCCCAAGATCTAGACAACAACATACCATACTTAGGTGGTATATCACCAACAACTATGTCCATAAGTATGGTCTTGGCAAGGTACTGAACTAGAGAAACACAAAAATTTTATAAGACCTAAGCACTTAACTTGGCTTGAATAAAATGAAAACAGATCCTTGTAAGGCCTGTTGATATCCAAGTTTAGCTTTTCCATTGCAAACTTAGGCATAATATTATGTGAAGCTCCAAAGTCAAGCATGGCATTATCTAGGATTTTATCATGGATGTTAAGGCTGATGTAGAAGGGTGGTATCCCTACTTCAACTGGCTTCCCATTCACATCAGGTTCAAAAATTAACTCAGGTTGATCATCAAATAGATTCACAGAGTCTTCATTTTCCACGAAGTTTAACGATTTACTAATTTGAGACCTGTAAGTTTCATGTTTGACCAATTCTATCAGAGACACTGAGATTTTGAGTTTGGCCACTTCTGCTCCCAAATTGAAAGGCAGAGGGGATTTATCTTTTTGAACATTTGAAATTTTAGCACCAAGGTTTTGAGTAGTCTATTCTTCTTTTTCATTGTTCAGAGTATTTTTATTTGGATTCTCTAATATAATTTATGGAGGTTGTTCCATTGTTCCCTTGAGGGGGACTGAACTGGGAGGTTGCTCATTAGAAGGTTGGTCATTAGTTACATCTTCAATGGTGGGACTGGAAGGGTTTTGATGTGTTCTAGAAAGGATTTGCAGGGTTTTTGTAACTTGCGGATTCTGATTTGTAGCTTTTACTTTCTTAGGCTGGTTAGGTACTGCTTTTTTATTCTGATCAGGAACATTAGTGTTCTTTTTCCTTCTTAAATTGTATTGTTTATGTACTTCGAAAATAACAAAGTCATACGCTTGCTTATAGTCAAAATATTCTCCAATTTGAGTCTATAAATGTTGAAGCATGTATAATTCTTGATCATCCTGAGTTAGAAAAATAGTTTCTTCATCATCTAACCCCATTAGGTTGATTTGGGTGTCTATCTCAAGGTCTTCTTGGTGAGAAGTTTCAACATAATTTTCTTGGAACAGTGATCTAATGTTCTAATCAGGCTCGTTTTTACCAGTGTTTTGGTTCTAGTTCTTCCTAAAGATTGGATTCCTTACTGGATTAGCCCGTTTGTTATCCCAGTGAGGTTTCCTTTCAATGACTTCTATTCTATCCATCAACCTTTCCATTCCTTTAGCTAAAGCATCCATTTTTTATCAAAGGGTGAAGTTTCATCTTTTAGAGGTGTTCTTCTCTCGTTTCTAACCCTAGCCCTTTTGGATAGCAGATTAGCTTCCACACTAACTGCTACACTTTGCATATCTTCAAGTGTAGGGGGATTCCTTTCTCTAAGTTGAAAATCCATATTCGTGTCAAATCCGTCTGGAAAATTAATCAAGGCTAAGCCAGGTGGAGGCCTAAGGTCAAGTGGGGTTGCATTATACACATTGTTAAAACTGGTGCAATAGTCCTAAACAATTTCGTTTGGTCCCCTTTTAAGGTTTTCATATTCAAATAAAATTTGAAGGGGGTTCTTTTTCTTCGCCCACCTATTTAAAAATTGTTCGTAAAGAATTTCTAAACTATCTGTACTCTGAAGAGGCAAATATTTGAACCATGTTATCACTTCTCCAACTAAAGTTTGGACAAAGATTCTCATTTGAACATCTCCTATGTCAATCTCATGAAGTTCAAAATAATTTTCCATTTTCTTAGTATGCTGCTGAGCTGTGTAGGTTCCAGTGCCATCAAAAAAGGTAATTTTTCTATGATAATCTTTTGGTAAGGCACCTTGAGGAGCAGACATTATAAGGGGGGCATATCTGAGTGCCATAGATCTAAGTTGGACAAGATTGAGAACAGGAGTTGGGGTAACAGAAGGATTTGGGATAACAAGGGGAGTTGGAGTAACAGGGGTAATGCATATTTGAGGGGTAGTGATAGGCTAATGGGGGAGTGAAGGTATGAATGGAGATGAGGGATGATCTTTAGAGATGTGGGGAAAAAATGGCGAACTAAAAGATGTTGAAGTTGTTTCAAAAATTTCAGGGAGTCTATCAATGGAAAGGGATGACTAAGGGAAATTTAGAAGGTACTAGTCAATTGAAAAGTTGGATCACTAGACTTCAAGTTCTCTTATGAATTCTGGGTCTAGGACTGTGATCACAAGTTCACTCTCAGACTTGGTTCTAAATAGAGACAGGTCAAAATACTCATCAAAATGGATGTCTTCAATGAATAACCACTCAACAAGGCATGAATGAGATCTAAAAAGAGGTCTAGGGCTTACTGAACTTTCTTATCTTCTGATTATTTTCATAACAAGGTTGGGATTTTCAAATACAGGGGGAGGATTTGGATCAGGATTGGCCCTGGTATAATGAGTTTTCCCTGAAGCCAGATTTTGAGTTTTTTATGATTTATTTTGCTTTTTTATTTTTCAAATAACTTCTAATAACCCTTTAAGATGCTTAAAAATAAAAATTTGGATTTCTCAAAGGTTTATTAAAACTGAGGGTTTTGATTCCCAAGTATGGTCGCCATTATGTTATCACTCAGATTTTTTCCTTAGAAGTTATCGAAGAAGGAATAGTCCGAGGTAACCACAAACTTAATCTTTTAGACTTGGGTTCTAGCCAACTTAAGTGCAGAGAGGGCTCTAGCTTTATAATTTAACGTTGTTTTGAATAAGATTCCAGGCTAGTTCTTAGTTTTCATGATTGTTTGTTTGATTGGGTGGTGGAATTAAGAAAACAGATGGGCAGAACAAATATTCAGGCCATTGGGCTATGGAGTCAATGAAGAAAGGCTTAACTGGATTTGATCTATCACTAAGGTAAGAGTCCACGGGGCAAGCTAGCACAACAAAAAGCAAATCTACAGGTTCAAATGGATGGGGTAGTCCTAACCAGGGCAAAGGGCAATGAAGAATCCTTAACCGGGATTAAGATGAAGAAAGGAAGGATGGTCAGTAGCAAAGGGAAATGAAGAATCCTTTACTATGGACCAAAGAGGAGGTAAACTATGGAAGTAAGGGAGCAATTAAGAATTCCCAGACCAAGGCAATTTAGTAGAAAACATATAGAAAGTGAATAGTTAGAAAAAAGAGCGTTTAAGCTAGTTCTGAGATATCATTCCTTGTTTGATTTATAGATTTAATAAGAAACACATGTAAATATTCATAAACATGAAGAGAATATAATATTTAAACATGAAAGATGATACTTATTTGTTCCAATTGTGCACGAGAATCCAGTGAAATGTCTGTAGCTTTATTTCATTTCCTATAAAAGCAATCCAGTCTTGAGTATAATAGCTCCTTGGCTAAAAAATAAAATGTCTACAGAAATGTAATTTAATCCACACTAATTACTTCAATTTGTGAATTATTTATACAAAACTTGATACAAAATATCTCATAGCCATATGAGAATTATTCTAGGAAACAAAAAATATCTTCAACACGAAGAAAGAGACAGATGGAGAACTATCTTCTAGCTATCCCTTTTATTGTGACTTTGCTGGCTGTTGTAACTCGGATTTGGCTCTTTCAGTTTGCTTTGTATTTATGTGCTAGAATCACTTTTATCTTCTACCTACTGATACTCTTTACCTGTGCTACTTTGATCCTATCTTACCTGTTTTACCTGGAAGTTATGTTTTACCATATAGATTTACTACAATAACTTATAGTAAATCAGTCAAATTTGTCCACCATTCACTGTCAGGTAATTTCATCCTTATCATTTTCCTGTAAATTTCATCTACTTTTGTGTACTTGGAAAAATTTGTTTTTCTTGTGAACAAGTGCTTGACTTCATGTTCTATGTAGAACAGATTCTCAAGGCCATCATAAAGCACCTTTCCAGTGGGCAAAGATTTCATCCCTGAAGTACTAGCTTAGCTTTTAGCAAGCTTGTCTAACTTGTCAATGCAATATTCCTAGGTCATCAACTTATCATGGATCACCATAGGACTGGGGAGTCCTTTTTCTCTTAAGATGCCATACTTCCACATAACGTTATTGTAGGTTTTAACCCCGTACAGAAATTACCTACATACAAATTCTAAATCACGGGAAAAATAAGAATGCGAGAGCATAACACATAAAACACATATGCACAGAGATTTTCCCCTGGATCCCAAAACCAAGACTACCAGCTTGATTTTTCATTATGTTCATTTCAATGTTCCAATACATATTTATACATGCCAAAGCATCCAATACCATGGACCAAAAACCATAGGTAGGTTCGCCCAACCTAATATAGAGTCCAAAAAAAAAATTCCC